>JAKSZT010037373.1:0-29084 GCA_026826555.1 Tolypeutes matacus
AGGGAGGGGATGAGCAGTTGAAATACAGGGGCTTCTTTGGGAGTTGGAGGTTGTCCTGAGTACTGTTGTGGCAACGGATGTAAGCCATTTTAAATCAGCACACACCACTCAGAACTGAGTGGGAGAGAGTGTGGTCTACAGTGTGAACTGTGGTCTATGGTTGGTGGCAAGGCTCCAGGATGTGTAAGTTCATTGAGGGTGGTGGGCCACACTTGTGGGATATGTTTGTGTGGGATGTGGTGGGAGGTATGGGAGGTGGGCAACATGGGAATCCCAGTGGGTTCCGTGTAATATTTTGGGTAATCTAAGCACCTCTTAAAATATATGTATATATATATATATATAAATAACATTTTTGTAAGGAAATACACATATATGCATATATATTTTTATATCATTTTGCAAATGTTTGTATGTATTGTGAGAATTTTGATTTTTACCCACAATAAAAATAAATTTAAAAAATAAATAAATAAAATAAAATAAAATGCAAAAAAAAAAAAAGAAAAAGAAATAGTTGAATAAAAGACAATAGAGAAAGTCAGTGAAACCAAAAGTGATTTTCTTTCAAAATATTAACAAGGATTAGGGAGGACTTTCAGGAAGATGACAAACTAGTAACACACAGGAATCTCTTCTCCAGAAAAATAGCTAGAGGACAGGCTGAAACAGCCCCAAAAAAGATTTTCTAGGGTTTAGGACAACAGGTGAAGGCTGCACACCACCCAGAGGAGAGAGGGACAAAAGAGGGAAATCGCAACGACAGAACCGTGAGTTGGAACCAGCAGTGGCTGCTGCTGCTGACACCCTCCACCACACTCTTTAGAATTCTCGGGCCTCTGGGCCTGAGACCACAGACAAAGGGGGCTCCAGGGATCTACCACTCCCGGAAAGGGAAGAGAGAGGGACACAACCTTAGGCTGACTCAGGTTCTCACCTGCAAATTTGGGCTGCGGAGCCCCACAGACCCCTCCACACAGCAGTTTGCCCTGGGAGCATAGGAAGGACTGGAGAAATCCGACCCTGGCAACCTCCCTCTCTTCTAGCCTGGACTAATTATTGAGGACTCCACAGGAGAGGGGAGAGAGAGCCTGGGGCTGACCCTACTTTTGACTCACAGATTTGGTCTGCCCTGTCCCGAGAGCCCTTCCAGGCCGGGTGGGGCTGTGCTATTGTTTGCCTTGGAGCCTGCAAGGGGTTAAAGATATACAAACCTCCCAATCTCCTCCTCTACTAACAGGGACTGATTGTTGAGGATTCAGAAGGGAGTGGAAATATTTCCTAGCTGGGAGAAGGGAGGGGGCTACCAGAGAAGACTGGAGAACTGTCTCAGAAAGTTTGGATTACAAGGATCTTAGCACCCAGACAGGAAGCTCTATCACAATGATCTGGTGTGTGTCACAACAAATACACTCTGACCAGGCATTGAATTGAGAGCTGCCAATGAGCGCTATCTCCTGGCAGACCAAGGAAGTGCACATAAGAAAATTAATAAGTAGGAGAGGCTTTTTCCAGTCTCTATAGCCTCCATGCCCAAGGCCCTAGGAAATGACTCTACAACCAATTACTGGGTCCAGTGCCCAGTTTTTGAGCAACCAGCAGAACAATCGTAAGGTTGAGCCAAAAATCAAAGAGCTGTGGTAACTCACAGCCTCCTGCCAATAAAACCCTGTAAAAGAGAAAGAGATAGAGCATATAAGTAAAATACAACCTAACCAGATGCCTAAGCACCAGCAAAAAAAATTATGAGCCATACTAAGAAAATAGAAGACATGGCCCAAGAAAAGGAATATAGCAAAGTCCCAGAAGAGATGCAGAATTTGAGAGAACTAATCAGTGAGATGAGCACAAATTTCCAAAATCAAATTAATGAGATGAAAGACAATATAATGAAAGAGATAAATGACATCAAGAAGACATTGAGCAAATGAAAAGAAGAATTTGAAATCCTGAACAGGAAAGTAACGGAATTCATGGGAATGAAAGACACAATAGGTGAAGTCAAAACCACATTTGAGGCATACAACAGCAGGCTAGAAATGGTAGAAGAAAGAATAAGTGATACGGAAGACAGAGCAGCTAAAATTGAAGAGAGAAAAGAACAGACAGAGAAAAGAATGGGAAAAAATTGAGCAGGGGCTCAGAGAGTTGAATGACAACACAAAACATAAGAACATACGTGTCATGGGAGTTCCAGAATGGGAAGAAAAAGGAAAAGGGACAGAAAGAGTATTTGAGGAAATAATAGCTGAAAATTTCCCAACTCTCATGAAAGAAATGAATTTACACGTCCAAGAAGCACACAGTACCCCAATAAGAATAAATCCAAAGAGACTTTCACCAAGACACATACTATTCAGAGCATCAAATGTAAAAGATAAAGAGAATATTCTGAGAGCAGCAAGAGAGAAGCAAACGATCATGTACAAAGGGCGTCCAGTAAGACTTAGTGCAGATTTCTCTTCAGAAACCATGGAGGCGAGAAGACAGTGGTATGATACAATTAGGAAACTGAAAGAGAAAAACTGCCAGCTGAGAATTCTTTATCCTGCAAAACTGTCCTTCAAATATGAAGGTGAATATAAAATATTCACAAACAAACAGAAACTAAGAGAGTTTACAAAAAAGAATCCACCTTTCCAGGAAATATTAAAGGAAGCCTTAGAACCTGAAAGAAAAAGACAGGAGAGAGAGGCTTGGAGGAGGGTATAGAAGAAAGAAAAGCAGAAAGGATAACCAAAAGAGTAAAAAGAGAGGCAAAAACAAGATGACATATGAAAACCAAAGAATAAAATGGAGGAAATAAATAGTGCATTTTCAGTAATATCATTGAATGTAAATGGATTAAATTCCCCAATCAAAAGATACAGGCTGACAGAATGGATAAAAAAACATGAGCCATCCATATGCTGCTTACAAGAAACCCACCTCAGACCCAGGGATACAAACCGGCTGAAAGTAAAAGATTGGAAAAAGATACTCCACACAAGTAGTAAACAGAAAAGAGCAGGGGTGGCTATACTAATATCAGACAAAACAGACTTTAAATGCAAAAAAGTGATAAGAGATACAGAAGGCCATTATATATTAATAAAAGGGATGATCCTCCAGGAAGATATAACAGTCATAAATATCTACGCACCTAACCAGGGTGCCCCAAAATATATGAGAAAAACTCTGACAAAACTGAAGGGAGAAATAGACATTTCTACAATAATCGTTGGAGACTTCAACACCTCTCTCACATCATTAGATAGAACAACTAGACAGAAGATCAACAAGGAAACAGAGAACTTGAACAATATGATTAACAAGTTAGACCTAACAGACATATACAGAACACTGCATCCAAACTCAGCAGGTTATACATTCTTCTCAAGTGCCCATGGATCTTTCTCCAGGATAGACCACATGTTAGGTCACAATACAGCTCTCAATAAATATAAAAAGATTGAAATCATACAAAGCACCTTCTCAGATCATAATGGAATGAAACTAGAAATCAATAACAGACCGGAAAAAATTAAATTTGCAAATGTGTGGAGACTGAACAACACACTCCTAAATATTCAGTGGGTCAAAGAAGAAATAGCAAGTGAAATCACTAAATAAATTGAGACAAATGAAAATGAGAACACAACGTATCAAAACTTGTGGGATACAGTGAAGGCAGTCTTGAGAGGGAAATTTATAGCCCTAAATGCCTATATTAAAAAACAATAAAGAGCTAAACTCAAAGATTTAACTGAACAACTAGAGAAACTAGAAAAAGAACAGCAAAACAATCCCAAAGCAAGCAGAAGGAAAGAAATAATAAAGATTAGATCAGAAATAAATGAAAATGAGAATAGAAAAACAATAGAGAAAATCAACAAAACCAAAACCTGGTTCTTTGAGAAGACCAATAAAATTGACAAACCCCTCACCAGACCAACAAAGAAAAAAAGAGAGAAGATGCAAATAAATACAATCAGAAATGAAAGGGTGGGGAATTACAAATGACCTCTCAGAAATAAAAAGAATCATAAGAGGATATTATGAGAAACTCTATGCCAACAAACTAGACAACCTAGATGAAATGGACAAATTTCTAGAAATGCACAACCAACCTACACTGACACTACAAGAAATACAAAAATTTAACAAACCAATCACAATTAAGGAGATTGAATCCGTCATAAAAAATCTCCCAGCAAAGAAAAGTCTAGGACCAGATGACTTCACAGGTGAATTCTACCAAGTATTTCTAAAAGAATTTACACCAATCCTGTTTAAACTCTTCCAAAAAATTGAAGAGGAGGGAAAATTACCCAACACATTTTGTGAAGCCAACATCACCCTAATACCAAAGCCAGATAAAGATTCCACAAGAAAAGAAAATTACAGACCAATCTCTCTCATGAATATAGATGCAAAAATTCTCAACAAAATACTTGCAAATCGAATCCAACAGCATATCAAAAGACTTATACATCATGACCAAGTGGGATTTATTCCTGGTATGCAAGGCTGGTTCAACATAAGAAAATCAATCAATGTAATACACCACATCAACAAATTGAAGGAAAAAAAACCACATGATCGTCTCAATAGATGCAGAAATGGCATTCGACAAAATCCAACATCCTTTTTTGATAAAAAATACTTCAAAAGATAGGAATAAAAGGAAAATTCCTCAGTATGATAAAAGGCATATATGAAAAACCCACAGCCAACATCATACTCAATGGGGAAAGGTTGAAAGCTTTCCCCCTAAGATCAGGAACAAGACAAGGATGCCCATTGTCACCATTGTTATTCAACATTGTACTAGAAGTTCTAGCTAGGGCAATTAGACAAGACAAAAAAATTAAAGGTGTCCAGATAGGAAAAGAGGAAGTAAAACTCTCACTGTTTGCAGATGACATGATCCTTTATTTAGGAAATCCTGAAGTATCCACAACAAAGCTACTTGAACTAATAAATGAGTTCAGCAAAGTGGCAGGATACAAGATCAACACGCAAAAATCAGTAATGTTTTTGTACACTAGTTGTGAACAACCTGAGGAGGAAAATTCCATTTTCAATAGCAACAAAAAGACTCAAATACCTAGGAGTTAATTTAATCAAAGAAGTACAGGACCTATATGCAGAAAACTACAAAACAATGCTAAAAAGAAATTTAAAAAGACCTAAACAAATGGAAAGACATTCCGTGTTCATGGATTGGAAGAATAAATATCGTGAAGATGTCAATCTTGCCCAAACTGATTTATAGATTCAATGCAATATCAATCAAAATCCCAACAGCTTACTTTACACAATTAGAGAAGGCAATTACCAAATTCATCTGGAAGGGTAAGTGCACCAGAATAGCCAAAAGCATTCTAAAAAAGAAGAGCAATGTGGGAGGAATTTCACTGCCTGACCTTGAAACATATTACAAAGCTACAGCGGTCAAAACAGCATGGTACTGGCATAAAGATAGACACATCGATAAGTGGAATAGAATTGAGAATCCAGAAATATACCCTCACCTATACAGTCAACTGGTTTTTGACAAACCTACCAAGCCCACGCTGATGGGAAAAAACAGTCTCTTCAACAAATGGTTTTGGGAGACCTGGATATCTATAACCAAAGGAATAAAAGAGGACCCCTATCTCACTCCCTATACAAGAATCAACTCAAAATGGATCAAAGATCTAAATATAAAAGCCAGGACCATAAAACTACAGGAAAAAAATGTAGGGGAACATCTTCAAGACCTTGTAGTAGGTGGTGGTTTCTTGGACTTTACACCCAAAGCACATGCAACAAAAGAAAAAGTAGATGAATGGGACCTCCTCAAAATTAAACACTTTTGTACCTCACAGGACTTTGTCAGAAGGGTGAAAAGGCAGCCAACCCAATGGGAAAAAATATTTGGAAATCACATATCTGATAAGGGTTTAATATCCAGGATATATAAAGAGATGTTACAACTCAACAATAAAAAGACAAATGACCCAATTAAAAAATGGGCAAAAGACTTGAATAGACATTTCTCTGAAGAAGAAATACAAATGGCAAAAATACACATGAATAAATGCTCAACGTCACTCATGATTAGGGAAATGCAAATCAAAACTACAATGAGATATCATTTCACACTTAACAGAATGGCCACTATTAAAAAGACAGAGAACTACAAGTGTTGGAGAGGATGTGGAGAGATAGGAACACTTCTTCACTGTTGGTGGGTGTTGGCATACAGGAATTGGGTCTTGGGAAGCGGCTGTGGCTCAATCAGTAGGGCTCCCATTTACCATATGGGAAGCCCCGGGTTCGGTTCCCGGGGCCTCCTGGTGAAGGCAAGCCCGCCCGCATGGCGTGGTTAGCTGACCCAGCGAGCACAAGCAGCAAGGGGGGGATAAATGAATAAATAAATAAAATCTTAAAAAAAAAAAAAAAAAAAAAAAGGAATTGGGTCTGTGAAAATGGTGCTGCGGATGAGAAAGAAAGAATAAGACAAAGAGAAGAAGAACTGGGATCAGGGGACTCTCTGTCTGATATGAGAGAAGAGCCCCACCATCTTATAAGGTGTGGCTTTTATTTTGGATTTAGAACAAAGAAAATATATATGTACATATACAAAGGCAATCAATAGATACTTGACAGTTTGCATTTTACTAAAATGAGCAAATCTTAAAGGTTAATGGTTCAGTTCCTCTTTTCCTTCCTGAAATTCACAGACATTGTAAATCTTACAAGCTCCCGATGTTTTCCCACCCAGCTCCTATTAGCATGAGACCGGAGGGCTTGTTTCCTACATTCCAAGGTGATCTTCTTTTTTGTCAGTAGAGATGGTCTTTAATTGAAACTCCATCATTTCCCCCTTTTTTATTAATTAAAGCTCATGGGAACCATTATGTAAGCTGATACAAGATGACCTCCTGTCACACTTGTCTTCTTCCATAGGCTCTTGTGACTGTGCCTGTCTTAGGTTGTCCTCCTCTGAGAATCTTACCCGTCAGTGACTACCAGTCAAGCTTTTGAGCTCTTACATGGAAGGCAATTTCATTAATATTTATGCTTCTTCAGGTTCCTAAATGAATATTTTTTGTGCAGATATTTAGTATTAAGATCAAGAGGTTATTAGTAGAATCTTTCTACTAAGTAATGCAAAATTAGTTTTTCATGGCCAAGTTTCTTAACATAAATGCATTTATTGGGTCTAATTACTTTAGCCTTGACAATACAAACAATTAAAATGCATATAACAATAATTCCAAATACAATCCAAAATGATATTTGAACTCTTTTTTGTTTCCACCAATGAAACGGCTGCACCAGTGGTTTCTTTCAATTCGTTCGATACATGCTCAATGCCTTCTTTTGCAATTCTAAAAGATTTATAGAAGCATTATGCTTATATCCAACCAAGTGATTTTTCACTTCCTCCCAATCATGTTCACTATTATTATAAGCCAAAAGAGTAATACAAACAGAACTTTCATTCCAATCACATTCAAGAGCTCTTAACAAGTTTAAATTATAAATTTGATTACCCAAATGTATAATAGTTGTTTCAAGATCATTCATATTATTCATATTATTATTATTATGTGGCTATGCCACATCTCACTTGCATTTTTATGCCAGTCCTTAACATATTGTTGATTCTGGACTCCTTGATGCAGGGCTGTGCCAGTGACAGCTGCAGCAGTTATGATTCCAATCAGTCCCAAAATTTCTGCTATTAAAAGTCCAATCAGTCTTTTATTTCCTTTTATTTAATGGTCGAGGAAATGCCACAGGAACTGGGATTCTGGAGACTGCTGCCAATGTCTGGTCATCTTAACCGGTAACCATAGTCCTTTTCTTGTTCTTGCTATAAAAAAGAGTTTGATTTTCCTGCAAATATGAATTCTTAAGACATGTAAATAAAGAGAAATTAATGTTCCTTTCACCAAAAGTTACTTTTCCAATGATAAAACTATAGGATCTTGTACACATACTGTAAGAAATTGAGTTGATTTTCTTTTTAAAATAGTAATATCAGTTTTGCTGCCTTGCCTTACAAAAATTGGACCAGTTCCCCAAAATAATTTCCACAAATAACTTTGAGTTTTGTTAAGTTTAGTGTCCCATGATTGTGGGATATATCTTCCTTGATTTTTCCAAATTATTGAGCTGTTAGTAAATGCTGTATTATCAAAATTCCAGAAATAAGGATTACTGTCATTTGTGACTATGGTTGAATTATTAATGAACCAAGATATGGTTGTGTTTTTAATAGGTTTCGGCATCCCTATAAGGGCCCGATCCTTTACAATTCCATAGGAATCATTAAACAACACAACCTCTGTAAGCCCATGACAAATATGCCATTTGTCATTAAGTAGTCTGTTGTGAGATTGATTAAGATAAATTGATTAAGACTCATCACTCTAAGTCAACAGCTCTAGAAGAGGTGAGTTGGTTATGTATGCCCAATTAGTGTAATTACGATATGGTATCTTACCTTGACCTAATACTTTACCTATAATTAACCCAATGTAAAACCACCATGTCCATAGTTTAAGTCTTGGCAGCATCTTCAACTCTAGGCTTGATTCTTCTGGAGGGGATCCACTGCTCTTCTCCTGTTTCTGTAATGATGAGAGCAAAACCTTGGCCCCAAAATTTTACCTCTCCTTTTTCCCATTTATTGGTTGTTTAATTTTTCCAATATATTGGTTGTCCACATTTTTCATTTTCATTCTTTTTATTAACCTCCCAATGTCTTCTGCTACTATGGTATTAGAAATTTGTTGTCTATTAAAAAATTTAAGGTAAGCAATGCTTTAGATAGTTTGTCTTTAGCAGATTCTCCTCCATCTCCCTCTTTTTGTTTTTGCAACATTAATTTTAATAAGTGATTACTTTTTTCTACTATTGCTTGTTCTTGAGGGTTATATGGAATTCCTGTAACATGTTTAATATTCCAGTCACCACAAAATTTTTTGAAAAATTGACTAAGATAGGCAGGTCCATTATCAGTTTTTAGCTGTGCTGGAAGGCCCATTACTGCAAAACAATGTAATAAATGAGAACGTACACGTGAGGCCTTTTCACAAGCTTGAGCAGTTGCCCAAATAAAATTAGAATATGTATCCACTATCACATGCACATATTGAAGGCGACCAAAAGAGGGCACATGCATGACATCCATTTGCCAAATTTCATTAGGATGTTCTCCATGGGGATTAGTTTCTGGAGAGAAAGTGGGGACATTTATGGGCCCACAAGTAGGACATTGTCTAACAATCCCCTTACTTTCTTTTACTGTTAAGTGGGGATATTTATGACGTAAGCCAGAAGCATTAGTATGTGTAAGTTTATGATAATCAGAAGTGGTTTTTTTTTTTGTATCTTTGTTGGGTAGGAATATCCATTCAATATGCCCTCCTCTTGCCAAAGTATCCCAGTAGGGGAATGGCAAGATGGAAATATTAAAAGAGAAATTGGAAGATATACATTTATCCTTGTTAGTTGGCTATTTTGCACTCTTTTTTCCAACCATTTTAACTCCTCTTTTGCTTCTGGGCTTAAAATGCGAGGGCTATTTAAGTCAGGGTCTCCTGTTAGGGTATTGAAAAGATTAGTTAAAACATAAGATGGAATTCCTAAAGTAGGCCATACCCAATTAATATCACCCAGTAATTTCTGAAAATCATTTAAAGTACGTAAATTATCAGTTCAAAACTGGACCTTTTGTGGAGTTATAATATTTCTATTAATAGTATGACCTAAATATTGAAAAGGAACCTGTTTTTGATTTTTTCTTCTGCTATTTGCAACCCATGTTGAGGAAGAATTTCTTTAGCCAGCTGAAATAATTGTTTCAGCTCTGAAGATTGCTCAGTGGCAAAAAGAATATCAACCATATAATGAATAATCATAGCCTTAGGAAATTGTTTTTGTAAAATTTGTAATGGAATGTGAACAAAGGATTGACATAATGTTAGACTGTTCATAATTCCCTGAGGTAAAACTTTCCACTGATATCATTCAGTAGGAGCTGAATGATTAATAGAAGGAATAGTAAATGCAAATTTTTCTCTATCATTTGGATTAAGAAGAATAGTAAAGAAACAATCTTTTAAGTCAATAATAATAATATGCCAATTTGTGAGTATTTTGCTAATTCCTGAGGAAGGGGCCAGCCTCCCCAGGAAGAAACACAACACTCCTTGGGCAGTATATTTTAAGGTTTATGCATCAGTCCCTGGTAGAGTGGCCAGCTTCTCCAGGGAGGAATACCTTTTGAAATATACTTTATCTTTTAGAATTTTTACAGAACATCTTTGATGTGCTTACTATTTTAGTTTCCATTTTTTATTATTATATATAGCAGAGGTGGAGTAAATCAGACAAACTTAAGTTAAAGCATCTGCCTTTCGATTTCTAGGCAGAGGTAGTTTTATAACACATATTATTATACTTTAAAATAATTAAAATTATGATTAATAACAGTATACTTTTATTTAATATTACACTGAAACATTATTAAATTTTCAGCAACTTTATACACCTTTAAGGTATTTATATGAAATTTTTATTCATATAACTTTAATTGTTATAAAATTAGAAAATTTCTTTTAATTGTACAACACTTTTTAATACTTCATTTAATTGTACAACACTTATAAATACTTTATATCACATGAACTTTACTATTTTTAGTATTTTATCTTGTTCTAGGTATAAAACTTGTTTCTTCAAGGAAACGTTAAGGTTAAAGTATAAGAAGCTACTTTGATAAAACACTTTCTTTTTTGCATACTGATTATTCAGGAGAAAAACTCTGTAAATTTTTAATAAAACAGATTAATGATTTGAGAAACTTTGAGAAAGAACAAAACTTTAACTTTGTTTTAATAGCTAGTCATTTTATCTTAGGATAAAATTACTTTGTTTTCTTTAATAATAAAATCACGTTCTATATACCTTTCATACATAAGTTACGACAATAATTTTAGAAGTTGTTTCTAAGCAAACTTCTGACAACATACAATTACCATCAACATTAAACAAACTTGTTAGAATAATTATTTAGTTTGTTTATATCTATTTTTATTATTTTAAATTAATATCCATATTTATTTATTAATATAAGCACTTATTTAATGTTGGCCATTTGAATAGAGCTCTTTTAATAATTTTTATTTATCAGTTTAATATTACCATCCGGAGGTATCAAAATATACAGACACTGAACAACCAGACAAACACAAAACAAGTTACAACACATCAATAGAAACATATCTTTGATTTCACTGCTTTTGAGAATTTTTCTGGAAACTGTATTGCTAAGTTTTTTTACTTTTCCAGTGGCTTAATTTTATTAGCTTCTATCATCTCACAGCCATATCATTATGTAAGCAGTAGGAGGTTTATAAAGTTGCTGTTGGAACTGAAGGGTTAACATCCACAGCTGGAGTTGAGGAACAATAGAAATAAGACTACACAAAGACCATACATGAAGGGGAATTATTTTTCCTTTTTGATAAACCCTTTTTAAAGCTTTCTTTACTAACTTCCCATGTTTCATGTTTAAAATATCCCACCCTTGAGGCTGAAACCAATAACAACATTTCTGTACAAGAGAAAAAAGTTCCTCAAAAGCCGAGGATTTAATAATTACACCAGTGCATTTTAATAAAGTTTTTAACACTCTAGAGTACTCTTCAAAGTTCGACTGCTGATTACCATTACCCTGATGATTCCAAGGATGAAGCTTACCTTTTCTGTTTCCTTTTTCCTTTAAACCCACTCTCAGGAGCTCCTTGGTCCACGCACTGACTGAAAGAAAAATTTCGTTTTCAGAGCCCCACGTTGGGCGTCATATGTTGGCGTACAGGAACTGGGTCTGTGAAAACGGTGCTGCAGATGAGAAAGAAAGAATAAGACAAAGAGAAGAAGAACTGGGATCAGGGGACTCTCCGTCCGATATGGAGAGAAGAGCCCCGCCATCTTATAAGGTGTGGCTTTTATTTTGGATTTAGAACAAAGAAAATATATATGTACATATACAAAGGCAATCAATAGATACTTGACAGTTTGCATTTTAATAAAATGAGCAAGTCTTAAAGGTTAATGGTTGAGTTCCTCTTTTCCTTCCTGAAATTCACAGACATTGTAAATCTTACAAGCTCCCGATGTTTTCCCACCCAGCTCCTATTAGCATGAGACCGGAGGGCTTGTTTCCTACGTTCCAAGGTGATCTTCTTTTTTGTCAGTAGTCATGGCCTTTAATTGAAACTCCATCATGTGGGAATGCAGAATGGTACAACCACTATATAGGACTGTTTGGCAGTTCCTAAAGAAGTTGAATATAGACTTGCCACATGACCCTGCAATACCACTACTGGGTATATACCCAGAAGAACTGAGAGCAGTGACATGAACAGACATCTGCACACCAATGTTCATAGCAACATTATTCACCATTGCCAAAAGTTGGAAACAACCCATGTGTCCATCAACAGATGAATGGATAAACAAACTCTGGTCTATTTACACAATGGAATATTATGCAGCTCTAAGAATAAATGAAGTCATAAAGCATATAGCAACATGGATGAACCTGGAGGACATTATGTTGAGTGGAGCAAGCCAGACACAAAAGAACAAATACTGTATGAATGTGTTGCTATGAACCAAATATATTGTGTAACATATTGTTTGATTCAAAAAAAAAAATGTATATGTATCCATTACATTTAATTGAGAAATGTATATATTTATTCATTTGTGTTTACTTTTTAGTTTTTAATTGTTTATATTTTCAATTATTAAATGTACAAAATAAAGTTTTAAAAATGTTAATATATATATATATATAAATAAAATTGATAAATCTGTGACCAGATCCATCAAGAAAAAGAGGAAACACAAACTACCAATATCAAAGAGACACATCAAATTCTACACATGCTAAAATAATAACTATGAACAATTATGCACCAATAAAGTTGACAACTAATATGAAATGGAAAAATTCCTTGAAAGACATATTAACAAAGTGGACACAAGAAGAAATAGTAAATCTGAATAACAGTATATCTATTAAAGAAATTGAATTCATAATTTAAAATCTTCCCACAAAGAAAACTCCATGCCCAGATGGCTTCACTGGAGATTTCTATCAAATATGTAAGGAAGAAATAACACCAATATTATACAAACTCTTTCTGATAATAAAAGAAGAGGCAATATTTCCCAACATATTAATTGAGAACAAATCATAAAGAAACAAATAAAGACACAAGAAAATAACAGACCAATATGTCTCATGAACATAGATGCAAAATCCTTAACATATTATTAGTAAATCAAATATGTCTGTTCTCACCACTTCTATTAATATTGTACTAGATGTCCTAGCCAGTGCAAAAAGGCAAGAAAAAGAAAAATGTTTATAGAACGGAAAGGAACAAGTCAAACTTTCTTTATTCTCAGCAGACAATATCAGGTACATAGAAAAGCCTAAGGAATCTACAAAAAAGCTACTTGAACTAATAAATGAATTTAGCAACATTGCCAGATACAAAGCCAATATAAAAAATCAATTATATTTCTAGCAACAATTGGAAAATAGAATTTAATACCATTGATAATGGTATCAAAAATTGCTATAGGGGGAGTAGATATGCTATAGCAGTTGAGTGCCTGCTTCCCACACGGGAGGTCCCTGGTTTGGTCTCCAGTGCCTCGTAAAAACAAAAAAAACACAAACAACAAGCAAACAAATGAAAAAATCAACTCAGGGAAGCCAATGTGGCTCATAGATTGAGTGCCAGCTTCCCACATAAGAGGTCCCGGGTTCAATTCCCAGCTCTGGTACCTCAAAAAAAAAAAAAAAAAAGAAATAAGATAATTTAAATTAAATATACTCAGAACCTAACACTAAAAACTGAAAACATTTCTGAGGATAATTAAAGAAGGCATTAAATAGAAAGATATGCCATCCCATGAATTGGAAAACTCAATAGTGTTAAGATATCAATTCTCTCCAATTTGAACTAGAGATTCAATGTAATCACAATCTAAATCCCAGAAGCCTTTTTTGCAGAAACTGATGAGATGATTCTAAAATTTATATAGAAATATAAAAGACATTGAATAGCTAAATCCATTCTGAAAAAAAAAAAAATGTTTCAGAGTCCAGAAATAAAATATGCATATATATTCAATTGATTTTCTTTCTTTTTTTTTTTTTTTATTATGGGTAAAAATCAAAATTCTCACAATACATACAAACATTTGCAAAATGATATATAAATATATATGCATATATGTGTATTTGCTTACAAAAATGTTATTTATATATATATATACATATATTTTAAGAGGTGCTTAGATTACCCAAAATATTACACGGAACCCACTGGGATTCCCATGTTGCCCACCTCCAACACCTCCCACCACATCCCACACAAACATCTCCCACAAGTATGGCCCACCAACCTCAATGAACTTACACATCCTGGAGCCTTGCCACCAACCATAGACCACAGTTCACACTGTAGACCACACTCTCTCCCACTCAGTTCTGAGTGGTGTGTGCTGATTTAAAATGGCCTACATCCGTTGCCACAACAGTACTCAGGACAACCTCCAACTCCCAAAGAAGCCCCTGTATTTCAACTGCTCATCCCCTCCCTACCCCAAAAGTGTCAAGTGGCCACTGGCTCCACCTCATTGTTATAATTTCTTGCATTGCTAGAATCACCATATGTGAACAAGAGAATACCATCAAGTCCACTCTAGTCCATAGCTCTTCCCCCAATCCAGAGGGGACTGGGATGGTGATGTCCACTCCAACTCCAAGTGAGAGAGGGCTTATATCCCATGGATATGGTGGGTGGGATGATCCTGCCTGCAGATGCAGGCCCTCTCCATTCCCTGGGATGGCCATTGCCCATCGTTGTCTCCTCACCAGGTGACTTCTTGTGTTTAAAATGTTTTCTTAGTTTTAATTTCTAATATGATAGATGATATTGATAGCTATGATTTATATAGGCCAAAGCTTTTTGGGGTCCTCAGTAATTCTTAAGAATGTAAAGGGGCCCAGAAACAAAAAAATATTGCTGCTAGAGGGCACACAATTTGACAAGATAGACTTCCCTAAAAATTAGGCAATCAGGGTTCTGACAGTCCCGGTGGAGTAATCAGGATATCCATCACTGAGGTTCTCTCATCTCTGGTTGTTTGTACCTAGAGAACACCTGTGGCTAAATGTAATTGCTAGGATGGTACATAGGAAAAGAGGTAATCTTCAGATAATGAGTCCTTAAAATATCAGGGGCTTTTTTTTTTTAAGTATATGAAAAATTGGTGGTTCACAAGTGAATATTCTGTCACTTGTTCTACTTTGTACTGGATTGCTGCATTCTGAATTTTATATACTTTGTTACAATGTAACACAGAAATTAGAAAACAGTGTATGCTTAGGGTGAGAAAACATATTAGTCTTTTATTATTTTGGTTTATCTTGTAATAGTTGTTAAAGTATATTGTTACTTTGTTCTTTGGCAGCTTTTGAAGATTTATCAGCTAAACACTTACACAGAACATCCTGGGTTGGTGACTTTGCTGGGTTGTAGTGCCTTGTCTAACTTTGGTGGTCAGTTTGCCAGCTACCCCCTGGACCTAGTGAGGACCCGCATGCAGGTTCAAGGTGAGTTTTTTGTTTGTTTTGCAAGAAGGATGACAATGTAAAAAGCTCTATGTAGTTTAGGGATTTACTTTTCCCTTTCTGCTCTGAAGAATATCTTCAAATTCTCCTCATTTCCATTATTCAGTGCTGGTCCTTTTCAAAAGACAAAATAGGAAATCCTTGGCATATGAATACAATGGTGCTTTATTTCTAATTGAGTTTCAAAAATCAAATCTGAAGTGTTTAACAATATGACGATGAAAACACTGCCTTGCTTGTTCAAGTTTATACTTGAACTAGACTTCACAAGATTGTGATAGAAAAGAATTCAAAACTTAGATATCCATCCAAATGACATTTAAAGTTTTTTTTGCAACATGAGATACGATTATTCTATTTAACTTAAAAAGAATGCAAGAAAGTACCTCCTGATTATTGGGGGAAATTATCCATTTGAATTCGGAAAAGGAATATTTCTATCTTTCATTATGATAGCTGTTTGTAGGAAGAATGCATTGGATATATTGGGATATTATCCACATTAATTCACACAGATTGTATAATTTCCTAAAATTTATTGAATATATACTATTTATTCCCATTCTGTTATAAACATCATGTCTAGTAATCCTTTATTTTCTTCTGATTGTACAGTAGGAGGATCTATTTGTCAGTAGGGAGATATTCATTTTCTTGTACTCAGATTCAAATGATGCAAATTAATTTCACTGGGGGTTGAAAATTGATTTTCTAATTCTCTCATTCCATCTACATTTGTTAACTGACATTGTTCTGTAAAAAGCTTCCTCTCTTCTACTGGGACAAACTATAGTTCTAACAAAAAGACAGTAAATGTTTAATTCTTTCCCCTTATGTATCAATTTTTAGAGTAAGGGATTGCTGGATCCTCATCATCATTGGTGGCAGATGAATTTTCTCTCTTTCCCATCACTGTGGATTTAGGGATTTTTATATTCAGTGTGCTACATTCAATTATAATCATTCTCTGTTATGCTCACATTATCCAAAATTTGGCCCTTCAATTAAGCTCTGGTGTCCTTCCTCCTTCCCCTCCCCTCCCCTTCCTTCCCCTCCCCTTCACTCCCCTCCCCTCCATTCCCTTCCCTTCCTCTCTCTTTTCTCCCTCCCTCCCTCCCCACCACCAACTTGCATTGTTGTAAAACAATTTTTGCAAGCTATGAAAGAGTATAATCAAAACATTACTACTAACTATAGCCAATATCTTACATTTGGTGTATTTTTCCCCCAATCCACCCTGTTAATGACACCTTGTATTTGTATTATATACTTGTTATAGTTCATGAGAAAAACCACAGTCCATCTTCCACCACAGAATTCACTGTGTTATACAGTCCCATGCTTTGTACAATCTATTCAAATGTACACTCAGTGGCTCTATTTCATTACAGAGTTGTGCTGTCATCACCTGAGTCAAATTTTATAACATTTTCATTACTCCAAAAGGAAAAATCCCATACCCCCTTTTAACCCCTATTTTTGTCGCTTAGAATTGCTATATCTTTTTTGCCATTGCTGCAAAAATATTACAATATTACTGTTAACTATAATCCATAAGTTACAATAGTTGTAATTTTCCCATGTATCACCATATACTTCACACATTGTAAAGGAAGAACATGCTTATACTTATACTATTAACCACAGTCTTTATCCACCACCAAAATCACTATGTTATACAGTCCCTACATTTTCTCTAGCTTCCTTTCAAATGAAATATCACATCCACAGACTACCCCTTTCAGCCACAATCAAATTTATAAATCAGCAGTGTTAGTTATACTCACTATAATGTATTACCATCAACTCTATTCATTTCCACACATTTACAATAACCCTTATTAAATATTCTATATACATTAAGCATCAATTTCCATTCTCAACTCACATTCAATTTCCTAGTAACCTATACTCTAAGAGTTTACTTCTGTGAGTTTACTGATCATTTTAGTTCATATTAATGAGACCATACAATATTTGTCCTTTTGTGTCTGACTTATTTCACTCAACATATTGTCCTCAAGGTTCATCCATGTTGTCATATGCATCCCAATTTCATTTCTTCTTACAGCTGAATAGTATTCCATTGTATGTATATACCACATTTTGTTTATCCACTGATTGGTTGATGGGCACTTGTGTTGTTTTGAGATTTTAGCAATTGTGAACAATGCTACTATGAACATCAGTGTGCAAATGTATATGTATCTTTTGTTGGGTGTATTCTTATTGATATTTTGGGTGCTATTATAAATGGTATTATATGAAAAACTCATTTTTTGAAGTGTTATTTTGCCAAATTTTAGAAATACAATTGATTCTAGACTATTGATCTTGTAGCCAACAACCTTGCTAAATTTACATATTAATTCTAATAAATTGTCAACTTTTTAAATTTGTTCCCTTCCCCAAGACAGCTCCCTCTTCTGTTTGCTTGTTGTTTTTGCTCATTGTTTGCACTCGTTATCTGCTTGTTATGTTTTTTCTTTAGGAGACACTGGGAACTGAACTGGGACCTCGCATGTGGGAGGCAGGCATTCAACTGCTTGAGCCACATCTATTCCCTGCTCATTTGTTTTTGCTCATTGTCTGCTTGTTTGTTTTGCTCATTGTCTGCTTGTTGTTTTTGCTTGTTGTCTGCTCATTGTTAGTTTGTTTTCTTTAGGAGGCACCAGGAACTGAGCCCCGGACCTCCCATATGGGGATGGGTGCTCAACTGCTTGAACCACATCTGCTTACTTGCAGTTTTTATTCATACAATCATGCCTCCTGTGAATAATCATGATTTGGATTCTTCCTTTTCAGTCTTTATTCATTTTTTTTCCTTTTTCTTGCCTTCTGGCACTGGCTAGGACTGCTAGTACTATGTGTTTGTGTGTGTGTATATCACATAAATTAGTTAAATATATTGTTTAAATATTTTATATCCTTATTATGTTTTTTTTCCTGCTTTTTACATTGGTTACTGAGAGAAGTGTGCTTAAATGTCTAACCATGTTTGTGAATTTCTCTAACCATCCTTTAATTTTATTTACTTTTGCTTTATATAGTTAGAAGCTGTATTATTAGGTGCATTCTGATTGAGGATTGACCATTTTATTATTATGAAATGCCTATTTTTTGCTTTAATATCTACTGTATGATATTAATGTTGTTACAATAGCTTTCTTTTTGTTAGTGTTTGCTTGATATAGTTTAGTAAAGGTATCCTTTTACTTTCTTTCTTTTTTTTTTTTTTTTTTTTACCGGGAGGTCCCGGGGATTGAACCCGGGTCCCTCCATATGGAAGACGGACGCCCAACCAGTTGAGCCACATCCGACCCCCTCCTTTTACTTTCAATCTTCCTGAACCCTTATATATAAAGTGTGTCCTGAAGAGCATATAGTTGGAACTTTTTTTCTATCAGTCTGATATTTTTTGTCTTTTAATTAAGGTTTAGTACATTTATATTTTAAGTTACTGCTATAGTTGGGTTAAGTGGAGACCACACACCATTTTGCTATTTATTTTCTGTTGGTCCCATTTGTGTTTTTTTTTTTAAACAATAACTCTATTTTTTTTTTTTTAAGATTTTATTTATTTATTCATTTATCCCCCCCTTGCTGCCTGTGCTCGCTGGGTCAGCTAACCACGCCGTGCGGGTGGGCCTGCCCTCACCAGGAGACCCCGGGAACCGAACCCGGGGCCTCCCATATGGCAAACGGGAGCCCTACTGATTGAGCCACAGCCGCTTCCCAATAACTATTTTTAAAGAAGTTTTAGAGTAAAGAAAAGTTACATAAAAAATATAGGGGATTCCCGTATACCCCACCCTATCCCTCTCTCCTATTAATAACATCTTACATTAATGTGGTACATTTGTTACAATTGATGAAAAAATATTGAAGCATTACTCCTAACCATGGTCTATAGTTTACATTATAATTTATACTTTGCATCATAAAATTTTATACATTTTGACAAAATATACAATGGCCTGTGTCTGTCATTGCAAAGTCATGCGGACCAATTCCAATGCTCTAAAAATGCCCTATGTTCTACTTATTCTTCCTTCTCCCTCTCCTTAGAACCTCTGGTAACCCCTATCTTTTTTTTAATCAATGTTATAAGTTCTTCCATTACTGCAATAACCATAAGTCTACTTTGGTCCATGGTTGCACTCCTCCCTTGTTTTTGTTCATTCCTCAATCTTGAGGATTTGGGGATGGTGAAACTTGCTCTGCTTCAGATTGAGAAGGGGCTTAGATCTTATGGGGCAGATGGAAGGAACTGTTTTGCTTACAGTTTTAGATACTCTTTGCTTTGGGGGATGGTGGTTGTCCATCATCATCATTTTGTTAGTTGTCCTGTGTGAGTCCAATGAACTGGAGAGTAGGTGTTGGCTCCAATTCTGCTGAGATTCAGGACTCAACCAGCATATGAACAGGCCAAAGATTTAAGTCTCTGGGTCATATAGTTAACGGGTGTAGTGCTAAGTGTGGGTTTAAATAAAAGGGGTAGAAGAATAATGTTTAGGGAAATAAGTCTACAATAATTTTAAGTAAATTTCACCACCAGTGGATAGAATTTGTTCCTAAAAGAAAAACAAACTAAATAGTGAAGAGCACCAAATAGTTCCACTAGAATCCCTAATTATGTACTATGATGAACCAGAGATGTTCCTATTAGGCTGCTTGTGAAAGAAATAATTATCATAATTTATTATCTGTTTTAGCATATGTATTACCTTAGTGTTTGAAAGAAAGCTAAGCTATCAGATTAATTTGACTTTTCCCTTCCTTTCATTTTCTAGTCATAATAGGAGTTCCACAAATAAGTATGATTGACCTCTTTTCTGAAATTTATAAACAGTGGAGTGACAGGATTTTTCAGAGGTCTGACTCCAAATTTCTTAATGTTTCTTCCTTCAGTATGTGTAAACTGTGCAGTTTACAAATCAATAAAACCACTCTCAGGAATATTGTAGAAATGAAATCTTGAACTGTTATTATCTGTACACTTGCTTATAAGCATGAAAATGCCTTAGCTTTCTCCTTAGATTGCAAGAGATCTGTATGAATAGATGCTATATTCATTTTCCAGAAAGAATAAACATGCTAATTAGATTTAACTATTGAAATTTAATTTTATATAAGCCAGAATCATAGTTTATTAGGTCATTTATGAGTTAAAATTCTTAATATTCATAAAATCTTCTTAAGCTTCTTTAAATTTTTATGAACACTCACCAGAAATTTGTATTTAAAGGGATTAAAATGCAATTTATACTACCTAATATAACCTAATTGTAATATTAATGTAATATAATTTTTTGTTATTAGTATATGGCAAAATTTGAATATTTTGAAGCTTTTCAACATTTTATTCTTTATATTTTAAAAAGCTAACTTTTCATTGCTTTACATACATATTTTAAATTTGTTTGAAAACATTAAAAGAAAATAAATGCAGTTAAAAGTATAATTGTAAACAAAATAAAACATGATAGAAGGTCCTAAAGAGAATTACGTGGTATCAGAACACCTTAGTCTTCTACCAGTGTTGAGAATGGAATAATGGTGGCCTACTGCTCCCTTAATGAACATTTTTATTTATTTATTAATTTTTTTCTTCTTAAACTTTATTTTTAGAGAAGTTTTAGATTTATTTTTACAGAAAAATTATACCAAAAACATAGGGAATTCCCATATAACCTCCACACCCCATACCTACACACAGTTGCCCCTCTTATTGACATCTTAGATTAGTGTGGTACATTTGTTACAGTTGATGAACCAATATTGAAGCTTTGCTACTAACCCAAGTCTATAGTCCACACATTAAGGCTCACACTTTGTGCTGTAGAGTTCTATAGGCCTTGGCAAATGTATAATGACATATATCTGTCATTGCAGTATCATACAGAAGAATCTTGCTGCCCCAAATATGCCCTGCTTCACCCTTTCATTCCCCCCCACCCTTCTTAACTCCTGGCAACCGCTATCCTTATATCAATGTTACAAGTTCTTACAACAACACACCACCACCATAACATCCACCATAACAACTCATCTACTTTGGTCCACAGCCACACCCCCACCCATGATAATTCATTCCCCAATCCCGACGGACCTGGGTTCATACAGCCCCAGCCTGAGAGGGGACCCAGATACCCCAGAGGGGAAGATGGAAGGACTTATCCAGTCCATAGTTGTAAACACTCCCCCTTTTTTGGGATGGGATCTGTCCATCATCATTTTGTTTGTTGTCCAGGGAAAGCCCGAGGAACTGGAGAGTAGGAGTTGTCCACTATTCTGCTAGTATTCAGGGCTCAATGGACGTCTGAACAGTCTAAAGATTAAAGAGGAATATATTTAACAGGTACATTGAAAATTATAGGTGCAAATAAAAAGAGTAGAGGAATTGTGATTAGGGGAGTTATAAATGAGTATAACTATATTATATTGGGGAGATAGATTATTATATATTCCCAGATAGGGCCTGCCAAAGGGTTGTTGATTTCATGATGCTGTGTGCCTTGACTCTGTTGTCCAGATGTCCCAAGAGCCCTTGAGAACATCCTTTTTTGAAACTTTGTTTACTGTGGCAGTTAGTGAAATCTATCTGAAACCTACAGAAGCATAAGCTCCTGAGTGACCTCCTGACTCACTTTGAAATCTCTTAGCCATAAAACCTTTTTAATTTAATGTTTCCCCCTTTTGGTCAAGGTCTTTTTCCAAATTCATTGCTGTTTAATGCTTGGAAATATAATCCCTTGGTGCCAGAGAGGCTCATTCCCGGGAGTCATGTCCCATGTCAGGGAGAAGATAGTGAGCTTATTTGCAGAATTTGGCTTAAAGAGAGGCCACATTTGAATAACAAGAAAATTTTTAGGATGGAACTCTTAGGCATTAATTATAATTAGGCAAAGTTTCATTTTTACAGGAATAAGGTTCATGTACAAGCATTAAGACTGAGGACTTGGCATTTAGGGCCTGTTTTCTTTTCTTAGGCATGGCTTATATATTCCAGATATTTTTGCTATTTTATTTGAGAAAGTAGCAGGGCTTCCCCAGGATGGAAGTTTAAAGTTTTGTTAGCTGCCCTGTGGGCCTCTATCTATTGAGAACACATACCTATAACAACACAGACACATTCATATCCCATAGAAATATGTTTTAGGTGCATTTTTACCAATATATCATCCCACTATCAACACCCTGTACTAGTGATATACCTTTGTTATAGATCCTGAAAAAAACATTCTTATGTTTGTATTCTTAACTACAATCCTCAGCCATCCCAGAATTCACTGAGTTATACATTTGCCTGTTTTATCCTCTACCTTTCTTTCTAGCCTCATAGACAGACCAAAACTTCCCCTTTCAATCATATTCACACTCACACTTCAGCACAATTAACTACACTCACATTGCTGCACAACCACTACCACCTCTGTCCATTCCCAAACTGTTACAATCAACCAAATTATAAATGCTCCACAGATTAAGCATCAGCTCATCAATCTCTACTCCCCTCCTATCTTCTAGCAACCTATCTTCCAGACTCTACCTCCATGAGTCTGCCCATTATCCTTAGTTCATATCAGTGAGATCATGCAATATTTGTCCTTTTGTGTCTGGCTCATTTCACTCAACATAAGGTGCTCAAGGTTCATCCATGTTGTTGCATGTGTCAAAACTTCATTCCTCCTTACAGCTGAATAATATTCCATCATATGTGTATATGTGTGTGTGTGTGTATATATATATATATCACATTTTGTTTATCTATTCATCTGTTCATGGACACCTGGGTTGCTTCCACCTTTTGGCAATTGTGAATAACACCACTATGAACATTGGTGTGCACATATTTGTTTGTGACTCTGCTTTCAGTTCTCCTGGGTATTATACCTAGTAGTGGGATTGCTGGATCATATGGCAATTCTATATTTCGCTTCCCGAAGAACCGTCAAACTGTCCTCCACAGTGGCTGCTCCTTTCTACGTTCCCACCAGCAGTGAATGAGTGTTCCTATTTCTCTAACCTCTCCAGCACTTGCAGTGTTCTGTTTTTTTAATAGCAGACAGTCAAGTAAGTGTGACATGACACTTTTATTTATTAATACAGACAGCTTTAGCTTATTCTTGGTTCATAACATTGCCAAATATTAAAAGAAAGTCACCAATGTGAACAAAGTAATTAAAAAATTTGTAGAGCTCTTGTACTTAAATCTGTGTTTCAAAAAAGGCAAGAAATTTCTTGAAATGAACACACTTTTTTTTTCTACATTTACTGTGTTTTAAAACTTAGTTCTTGACACAGAAACTTTGAACAACCAGAAAGAACTGGCAGAAGTGTTCTTCCTCAAAACTCCAGAAAACAGTAGAGGTTTGCAGAAACAGGGGCAAGTGCTGAATCAACTAAAAGGCTACCTAAAATCAGTTCCTCCCTCCATCCCTCTCACCTGCTTACCCTCACCTGTTCATTGTTCCAAAGAGAACAGAGTAACTCTCATGCACATTATGTGCACCTGAATTTGACTGGTGGCAGCCTCAGGGACTGAACCAAGATACTCATAATAGACTTGACATCTCAGAACTTTCCTTGTGTGTAGAAGGCAGTTCACAGAGCTCTCCTACAGAATGCTCTGGGAGAGCAGTCAAGCCATGGTTGCCTGGAGCAAGATGTTGCTAGCTATGTACATACAGTACAGTTCCTGGGACTATGAGGAAACTGTTTCTTAGGGAAAAGGGAACATTTGTATCTGTGATAATGTGGGAATTCCCCAGGCCACACACGCATGCCCAAGACAAGATGCATGCACAGAAAGGATCAGGGCGGGGAGGCCCCCATGCTTTGGTCTGGAGCTATTCTTTAAACTCATTGTATGGATAAGCCCTAAAGGAAAGCATATGCACAGGTCAATCCACAAAATCTGGGAAAGATGTTTTCTTTCTCCTCTCCTGTTCTTCTCCTCCTCCTCCTCCTCCTCCTCCTCCTCCTCTTCTTCTTCTTCTTCTTTCTTCCTATTCTTCTTCTGTTAGCTAATGGGGATTCAAGGAAAGCTCTGTCATTTTGTCTTTCAACAAAAGATTACAAAACATATAAAGAAGCAGGAAGCAATGGCCCAGGCAAAAGAGAAGATTAAAGCATTAGAAACCTGGGACATACCAGACAAACACTTTAAAGGCAATGGTCCTAAATATGCTCAAAGAGCTAAAGGAAAGCATGGACAAAGAACTAAAAGAGAGGAGGGGCCAAGATGGCGTTAGTGTAGGAGGGCGCACACTGCAAGCTCCCAGAGCAAGGCGGATTGTGGACGGGGTCCTGCCCAGGGGTCTGTGCTGTGCACGTGTGGAGTGAGAAGCTTGGGACATCTATCTGCACGGATCGGCGGCGTGGACCGAACGGTGGAGATTCGTGAGTTTTGAGGCTGCCGGTGGAGGTTGGCACAGGCGGCTGAGCCCCGCGGTTAGGAAAAAAAAATAAAGCGGCCATTTGGAGCCGCGGGCGGGGTGAAAAAGTTTTAATTTCTGGGGATCTGGCTGCCTGGCGCAACTTGGACCTTGTGTGAACAGAGCAAACGAGCTAATCAGCACCCAGTGAACGGGAGGGGGGATTTTGGTCGGGAAATGTAGCTGATTTCCCTAGCCACCCAGGGATAAGACCTGGGCCGCTGCGGAGCCAGGAGGAAGGGACACTTCCCAAAAGAGGGAGGGTTCGGTTGGAAGACAGGGAAGGGTATTTTATATTTTTAGACATTGATCTGGCTGCCTGCACCGCCCCATAGCTTTGGGGAGCAGATAAGCTGACTTGAAGCACCATTAGGCTGAGAGCAGACGCGAATCTGCACTCAAATTGATTTACTGAGCAGCCCGGTGATGCTGGAGCTCGGTGCCAGAAGGGGCGGAATCCGCCGTCTTTAGCACTCCTCACTGACTAACATCAGAGCTTCAGCTAACCTGGGGAGTCCGGAAAGTCGGACATGCTTGATTAATTTCCACAGGCCCAGCTAGGGTCCCTTCCGTAAGGGGGTTGGTCTAGAGGAGGAATTATTTTGGGTCCTGCATTTGGCTAAAAAAAAAAAAAAAAAAAAAAAAGTGAGGTCACCTCAACAAATGAAAAATAAATTCTTTTTAATTTAGTTTAATAGCTAAAAGCTGCTTCAGGACCTGCATATAGAACCCTGTGGGGAAATTGATTGATAAACACAAGTAGGCAGGAAGGATCCACGTGGACCCTAGGGGAATCATTGACCCACCTTAGCTCTGTTTGACTGCTTGCCTGTGTGGATCTTTGGTTTCTCTCTGTTACTTTCTGGTCTATTGCTATTATTCCCGTTTTCCTCCCACCTTCCTTTTTCCTTCTATTTTTTTTTTTTTTAAATAGGTGCTGCCAGCTGGTCGCTTATTTGCTGGGCTTCTTATTCAGTATTCCCACTCGCTGTATATATTGATTCTGTATTACAAACTATCGCTTATCCTTCCTGCATCTTTCTGCCTTCTGTTTTCTGTTGTGGCTCTTAGAGACAACATTTTTTCATAGGCCCACAACTTAAGGGTGTCAATTTCTATCCCAACTATTTTGTTTTCTTCTTCTTTTTTCTTTTTTTTTTTTTTTTATTAGTATTAACTTTTTACTTTCAGACCTTTCTCTACTATTTCTCTCCCTCCTCATAATTCTAGCCTTCTAAATCACTATATATATATATTCCTCCATTTGTTTTCCCAGTCCATTGTAGGAACTCCATATTTTTTCCTAGTACTCTACACTGCCTACACAAGTTAAATATTCATCTCATTAAGTCTCATTTTGCCCCTCTTCTAACTTTTATCAATATTTCTATTATCCTTCTACCTTCCTTACATCTTTTGATTCCTCTGGCCCTAACCTTTTGCCTTCAAGGGAACATAGAAAGAAGCAAGGAAGAAAAACTGCCAAAGAGAAAACTTAACTCACACGCAGAACCAACAGCTAAATAAAATTCTAGAGCATAGAGAAAAGCTAATCAACTGAACAAACCCATCAAGATAATATGATGACCATAGGGCAACAGAAAAATACAAATGACTCTGAGAAACTGGAAAACATGGACCAGTCCAGTGCACAAAATAAAAACCAGGAAGCAGTGCAGTACATCGAACAACTAATCAAAGCTATCCAAACAAATATCATGGACCAACTTAAAGAACTGAAGGAAGAGATTAAGGATATAAAGAAGACACTGGGAGAACATACTGAAGAAATAGCTAACACACCTAAAAAGGTAATGGATATGATGGCGAACAAAGACACAAGTCAAGAAATGAAAAAGATGCTGGACTCACATGGCAGCAGAATTGAACAGGCAGAGGAAAGAATTAGTGATATGGAAGACAATACAGTTGAAATCAAAGAGATTGTAGAAAAGATAGACAAAAAGAAAAAATCCAGTATGGTCTCAGGGAATTAACCGATAATGCAAGATGCACAAACATACACATTATGGGCATCCCAGAAGGAGAGGAGAAGGGAAACAGAACAGAAGGAGTGTTGAAGGAAGTTATGGCTGAAAACTTCCCAACTCTATTGATAGAGATGGATGTGCAGATCCAGGAAGCACAGCGCACCCCAAATAGTATAAATCCCAACAGGCCAACTCCAAGACATATACTTGTCAAATTGTCCAATGCTCAAGACAAAGAGAAAATAATCAAGGCAGCAAGAGAAAAGGGAGCCATCACATACAAGGGAAGCACAATAAGATTAAGTGCTGATTTCTCAGCTGAAACCATGGAGGCAAGAAGACAGTGGTATGACATAGTCAAAACACTAAAAGAAAAAAACTTCCAGCCACGAATTCTCTATCCAGCAAAATTGGCATTCAAAAAATGATGGAGAGTTCAAAATATTCACAGATAAACAGCAATTAAGAGAGTATGTCAAGAAGAAACCAGCACTTCAAGAAATACTAAAGGAATCTCTACAAGTTGAAAGGAAAAAACAAAGGAGAGAGAGTTGGAGGAGAGTTTAAAAACAACTGAAAAGTCAAAAAGAGAAACAAAACAACATATGACATACATTAACCGAAAGAAAAAATGACTGAAGTAAGAAATTCGTTACGAGTAATAACACTGAATGTTAATGGATTAAATTCACCAATCAAAAGACACAGATTGGCAGAATGGATAAGAAAATATGATCCATCTATATGCTGTCTACAAGAAACCCACCTTCGGCCCAGGGATTCAAGGAGGCTGAAAGTGAATGGCTGGAAAACCATTTTACAAGCTAACAATAGCCAAAAAAGGGCAGGAGTAGCTATTCTAATATCAGACAAAATAGACGTTAAATGCAAAACTATTGTAAGAGACAAAGATGGACACTACATATTAGTAAAAGGAGTAATCTCTCAAGAAGAGAGAACAATCATCAACATTTACGCACCTAATCGAGGTGCCTCAAAATACGTGCGGCAAATTCTGGAAAAACTAAGAGGAGAAATAAATTCCTCTACAATTATAGCAGGGGACTTCAACACACCACTATCATCATTAGACAGAACATCTAGACAGAGAATCAATAAAGAAACTAAGGCACTCAACAATACATTAGAAGATTTGGACTTAATAGACATATACAGAACAATACACCCAAATACAGCGGGATTTACATTCTTCTCCAGTGCACATGGAACATACTCCAAAATAGACCACATGCTAGGCCACAAAGCAACACTCAATGAATTCAGAAAGATTGAGATTATACAAAGTAATTTCTCTGACCACAACGGAATGAAGTTGGAAATCAATAAGGGCCAGAGAAACAGGTTAGGCACAAGGATATGGAAGTTAAACAACACACTCTTAGACAAACAGTGGGTCAAAGAGGAAATTTCAAAAGAAATCAGTAACTACCTTGAAACTAATGAAAACGACAACACAACATATCAAAACCTATGGGATGCAGCAAAAGCAGTCCTGAGAGGGAAGTTCATAGCCATAAATTCATATATTAAAAAAGAAGAAAGAGCTAAAATTGAAGACCTAACTGCACACTTGGAGGAATTGGAAAAACAACAACAAACTAAACCTAAAGGAAGTAGAAAACAGGAAATAACCAAGATTAGAGCAGAACTAAATGACATAGAGAATAAGAAAGCACTGGAAACAATAAACAAAACCAAAAGCTGGTTCTTCGAGAATATCAACAAAATTGACAAACCCTTAGCCAGACTAACAAAGAAAAAGAGAGAACAGATGCAAATACATAAAATAAGGAATGAGCAAGGTGATATCACTACTGACCCCACAGAAATAAAGAGTATCATAAGAGGATACTTTGAAAAATTATATGCCAACAAGAATGACAATTTAGAGGAAATGGACAAGTTTCTAGAAACCCACAAACAGCC
>JAKSZT010037374.1:0-11321 GCA_026826555.1 Tolypeutes matacus
TAATAATAGATGTGAACTTATAAAACAAACATACATAACACCATACAAGGCTCTCATACCTGGCCCTACCATCATTACCTTGCATTGTTGTGAAACTTTTTTTGTTTTTGTTGTGGATAAAAATCAAAACTTTCACAATACAAACCAATATTTGTAGGATGATATATAAATATATATGAATATATGTGTATTTGTTTCCATAAATGTTATTTTTTTTAGTTATATATGTTTTAAAAGATGCTTATATTACATAAATGTTATGCAAAAATTACAGGGATTCCCATGTTCCCCACATCCAATACCTCCCATACCATCTCACATAAACATCTTTCATTAGTGTGACACATCACTTGCAATGGATATACACATCCTGGGGCTTTGCCACTAAGTATAGAACACAGTTCACATCATAGACCACACTCTCTCCCACACAGTTCTGCATTGTATATGCTGATGTAAAATATCTGTCACCGCAATGTCACTCAGGACAAGTTCTGGAAAAGCCCCTGTATTACAACTTCCCTTCCCCTCCCCTCCCCAAAAGTGTCTAGTGGCCACTGGCTCCACCTCACTGTTAGAATTTCTTCCATTGCTTGAGTCACAATGTGTCTACAACAGAATTCCATTAAGTCCACTCTAGTCCATAGCTCTTCCCCCAATCCTGAGAGGACTGGAAGGGTGATGTCCGCTCCACCTCCAAGTGAGAGTGGGCTTATATTCCATGGATATGGTGCATGGGATTATCCTGCCTTCAGCTTCAGGCTCTCTCCATTCCCTGGGATGGCTGTTGTCCAACATCGTCTCCTCATCAGGTGACTTGGGTGAGTCCATTGAGCTGTAGAGAAGGAGTTGCAGCTCCACTGAGTTTCCAGGCACAGCTGGCACATGGGCAGGCCAGAGACTCCCATCTCTGGAAGTACACCTACACACTCCTGCCTCACATATAGATTTGAATAGAAGGGACTGATGGATCATGTGCAGGGAGGACTTATTTGAGTCCAACTCTGTCACTCTCAGGAGCACAGATTCCAAAGTAGAGCCCAATGATAAGGCACCAATCTCTGTGGCTATCCCCCCTTATAGAGGACCTGGGTGTCTCCAGAGCCCTCAGGGGCCCCTGTGTGTAGGGTGATATCCATTTTGGTGTTCTATGAGATCCTACTGAGGTGTGTGTAAGCATTACCTATGGGATGATCTCCCAGCTCTCTTTGAAGTCTCTTAGCCACGTGAGCTCATTTTTCTTTACCATTTCTCCCAATTATTCAAGGTTTTTTTCAAGTCGTGTTTCCAGTTGGCACTTGGTATTAATCCCTCATTGCCAGGGAGGCTCAACACCAGGAATCATGCCCCACGTTGGGGAGAAGGAAATGTATTCATATGCTGAGTTTGGCTTAGAGAGAGGCCACATTTGAGCGACAAGGAGGCTCCCAGATGGCAACCCTTAGGCACCCCATAACAGTAGGACAAGTTTCAATTACAAAAGCAAAGAATCATAAGGCTAGACATCAATAACAAGAACCCAACAGTGGGCCATCTTCTTTTGCCAGGCACTGCCCCTCCAGTCAGGAGACTGTTGCTTCTCCCTTGGAGAATGTGGCAGAGTTCTCCAGGCTGGGAATTCCGTATTCCCTCAATTATTGAGTGATTGTCTACTCACCATGACCATGCCCCATCCCTCAATCATTTGAAAAATTTTATATATCTTTCATGTATATTCAGATTTACTTACTCCCATGAATCTCCCACCCCAGACACCCACAACCAATGGTCCTCCCCAGCCCCATTGTAACCCTTCTGTGATCTAAACCTTCATGGAAATTGAAGCCCATATTATAACCAAATAAAATGCATAGGAAAATGAAATAATAATGATATGCTTAAATGCAAGAGATAAAATACAAGGAAACTCAGAAAAAAAGAACTAAAAATAAAATATTATTAATGGATTGGGACATTTAAAAAAATGGGAATAAACAAAAATTTTTTTTAATTATTTTTTATTTTTATTTTTTCTCCTTTTATCACTGCATTATCAGATGTCTGGTGTGTACCATGACACCTTTCCCCTCTCATTCCCCAGTGTCTCCCAAATTTTCATTTAGTTTTCAAAGAAGATTTAGGTCACAGCAAATTCACACAATGAATACTAGAGATTCCCATGTACCCAACCTCCCTCCCCCTTCCCCACTCCATATTGAAACCCTTTTTTTGTCAATGGTAGCATTGTTATAACTGTAATACAGATAGTGAAACATAGCTACTAAACATTGTCAATGGTTTACAGTATAGTTTACAATTAAACAGTACATTTTAATAATATTTAAGGATATTTACCATGTCCTGTGTCCACTACTGTAAGGTAATGAAAAGCATTTCCCATGACCACTAAATACCCTGTCTTATCTTTTCTGTTCCTTCCTCCCCATCCCCCTGAGGGCATAAGACACTCCCCTGTCTTGACTCATGGGATGACAAGATTCATAGTTATATGCCCTGGGTATTCTAACCTGCCCTTCCTAATCTAACCACCAGTTAACCCTGCACCACCAAACCCAGTAATATCACTACCCAGCTCTCCTATCCTTCAATATGCAACTATACTCTATCACTTTTCCATAGATTATGTCCATATGGGTGATGGCTCAAAGCCTGCTTTTCCCTCTCTCTCCAGTATTGACCTATCTTTCAGACAGTGGTTCAAAGAGACTGGTCACTTTCCTTAATTCAAATCAGTGAGGTCATATACAGTTCATCCTTCAATGCCTGGCTTTCTTCACTCAACATATGGTCTTCAAGATTCATCCATGTTATTCCATGTGTTAGCACTTCATTCCTTCTAACAGCTGAGTAATATTTCATTGTATGTATGTACCACATTTTGCTTATCCATTCATGTGTTGATGGACACCGGGGCTGATTCCAGCTTTTGGCAATTGTGATCAATGCCGCTCTGAACATTGGTGTGCATATATCTTTTCATTTATTTGCTTTCAGTTCTTGTGGGAATATACCCAGTAGTGGAATTGCTGGATCATATGGAAGATCTATTGTTAGTTTTCTGAGGAACCATCAAACTGTCCTCCACAGACGCTGGACCATTCCACAATCCCACCAGCAGTGGATGAGGGTTCTTATTCATCCACATCCTCTCCAACACTTATATTCTGCTGTTTTTTTAATAGCTGCCATTCTGATGGGTGTAAGATGGTATCTCATTGTGGTTTTGATTGGCATTTCCCGAATAGCTAGCAATGACGACCATTTATTCATGTGCTTTTTAGCCACTTGTATCTCTTCCTTGGAAAATTGTCTTCTCAGGTCACTTGCCCATTTTTCAAATGGATTGTTTGTCTTTTTATTTTCTAGGTGTAGGATTTCTTTATATATGCAGGATATTAGGCTGCTATCAGATATATGCTTGCCAAATATTTTCTCCCATTGGGTAGGCTGCCTTTTTATTTCCTTAATAACATCCTTTAAGGTGCAGAAGTTTTTAATTTTGATGAGATCTCATTTATCTATTTTTTCTCTTGTTGCACGTGCTTTCGCTGTGAAGTTCATGAAATCATTTCTTATTACAGGTTCCTGTGGATGCCTCCCTACATTATCTTCCAAGGTCTTCATGGTTTTGGGTCTTATATTTAGATCTTTGATCCATCATGAGTTGATTTTTGTATAAGGTTTGAGATGGTATTCTTCTCTCATTCTTTTGGATATGGATATCCAGTTCTCCAATCACCACTTGTTAAAGAGGCCATTCTCTCCCAACTGAGTGGACTTGGTGGCCTTGTCGAATATCAGATGACTGTATATGTGAGGATCTATATCAGAACTCTCAATTCAGTTTCATTGGTCAGTAGGTCTATCCTTGTGTCCATACCATGCAATTTTGATCATTGTAGCTTTGTAGTATGTTTTAAAGTCAGGTAATGTGATTCCTCCAACTTCATTTTTCTTTTTCAATATGTCTTTGGCAATTCGTGAACTCTTACCTCTCCAAATATATTTTGTGGTTAGTTTTTCCAGTTCCTTAAAAAATGCAGTGTTGATTTTTATTGGGATTACATTAAATCTGTAGATTAATTTGGGTAGAATAGACATCTTGATGATGTTTAGACTTCCTATCCATGAACAGGGAATATTTTTCCATTTATTTAAGTCTTCTTTGATTTCCTTTAACAGTGTTGTGCAGTTTTCTGTACAGAAGTCCTTTATATCTTTAGTAAAATTTATTCGTATATATTTGATTCTTTTGGTTACTATTGTAAATGGTACTTTTTTCTTGATTTCCTCCTCAGATTGCTCGTTATTGCTGTACAGAAATGCTACTGATTTTTGAGCATTGATCTTATAGCCAGCAACATTACTGAACTCCTTTATAAGTTTTAGAAGCTTTGTTGTAGATTTCTCAGTGCTTTCTATGTATAGGATCATGTCATCTGCAAATAATGAAATTTTTAATTCTTCTTTTCCAATCTGGATGCCTTTTATATTCTTTTCTTGCATCAGTGCTCGAGCAAGTACTTCTAAGACAATGTTAAATAGGAGTGGTGACAGTGGGCATCTTTATCTTGTTCCCAGTCTCAGAGGGAAGGCTTTTAGTATTTCACCATTGAAAATGATGTTAGCTTTGGGTTTTTCATATATACCCTTTATCATTTTCAGAAAGTTTCCTTGTATTCCTATCCTTTACATTGTTTTTATCAGGAAAGAGTGCAGTATTTTGTCAAATATTTTTTCTGCATCTATAGAGATTATCATGTGATATTTTTCTTTCCATCTGTTTATGTGGTGTATTACATTGATTGATTTTCTTATATTGAACCATCCTTGCATAGCTGGGATGACCCCACTTGGTCATGGTGTATAATCCTTTTGATATGTTGTAGAATGCAATTAGCAAGTATTTTGTTGAGGATTTTAGCATCTAGGCTCATTAGAAAAATTGATATGTAATTTTGCTTTCTTGTGGTATCTTCATTTGGTTTTGGTATTAGGGTAATGTTGGCATTGTAGACTGAGTTAGGCAATATTCCTTCTACTTCTATTTTTTGGAAGAGCTTAAGCAGAATTGCTGTTAGCTCTTTCTGGAATGTTTGTTAGAATTGAGCTGTGAAGCCATCTGGTCCTGGGCTCTTCTTAGTTGGGAAGTTTTTGATAAATGAGTCTATCTCTTTACTTGTAATTGGACTGTTGAGTTCATGAATTTCTTCTATCATCAATATAGGCTGTTTGTGAGTTTCTAGAAACTTGACCTTTTCTTCTAAATTATCATTCTTGTTGGCATATAATTTTTCAAAATATCCTCTTATGATATTCTTCATTTCTTTGGTTCAGTAATGATATCCCCTTGCTCATTCCTTATTTTGTGTATTTGCTTCAGTTTTCTCTTTTTCTTTGTTAGTCTGGCTAAGGGTTTGTCAATTTTGTTGATATTCTCAAAGTACCAGCTTTTGGTTTTGTTTATTGTTTCTAGTGCTTTCTTATTCTCTATTTCATTTAGTTCTACTCTAATCTTTGTTATTTCCTTCTTTCTACTTCCTTTTGGTTTAGTTTGTTGTTGTATTTCCAATTCCTCCAGGTGTGTAGTTAGGTCTTCAATTTTAGCATTCTTCTTTTTGAATATATGTATTTATGGCTATGAACTTCCCTCTCATGATTGCTTTCACTGCATCCCATAGGTTTTGATATGTTGTGTTGTTTTTTTTCATTAGTTTCAAGGTAGTTACTGATTTCTTTTGAGATTTCCTCCTTGACCCACTGTTTCTCTAAGAGTGTGTTGTTTAACGTCCATATCCTTGTGTCTAACTTGTTTCTCCTGCCCCTAGTGATTTCCAATTTCATTCCATGGTGGTCAGGGAAATTACTTTGTATAATCTCAATCTTTCTGAATTCATTGAGTGTTGTTCTGTGGCCTAGCATGTGGTCTATTTTAGAGTATGATCCATGTGCACTCGAGAAGAATGTAAATCCTGTTGTATTTGAGTGTTGTGTTCTGTATATTTCTATTAAGTCCAGGTCCTCTAATGTATTGTTGAGCGTCTTTGTGTCTTTATTGATTCTCTGTCTAGATGTACTGTCCAATGATGATAATGGTGTATTAAAGTCTCCCACTATAATTGTAGAGGCATTTATTTCTCCACTTAGTTTTTCCAGAGTTTCCCTCATGTATTTTCAGGCACCCCAATTAGCTGCATAAATGTTTATGATTGTCTTTCTTCTTGAGAGATTATCCCTTTTACTAATATATAGTGTCCATCTTTGTCTCTTACAATAGTTTTGCATTTCAAGTCTTTTTTTGTCTGATATTAGAATAGCTACTCCTGCCCTTTTATGGCTATTGTTAGCTTGTAAATTGTTTTCCAGCCATTCACTTTCAGCCTCCTTGAGTCCCTGTGTTGAAGATGGGTTTCTTGTAGACAGCATATAGATGGATTATATTTCCTTATCCATTCTGCCAATCCATGTCTCTTGATTGGTGAACTTAATCCATAAACATTCAGTGTTATTACTTGCACCGATTTTCTTACTTTAGCCGTTTTTTCTTTGGGTTAATATATGTCATATGTTGTTTGTTTCTGTGGTTTTGTTCCTGTTTTGTTTCTTTGGGTTAATATATGTCATATGTTGTTTTGTTTCTGTTTTATCTGTGAATATTATGAACTCTCCATCATTTTTGTATGCCAGTTTTGCTGGATAGAGAATTCTTGGCTGGAAGTACTCTTTTAGTACTTTGACTATGACATAACACTGTCTTCTTGCCTTCATAGTTTCAGCTGAGAAATCAGCACTTAATCTTATTGTGCTTCCCTTGTATGTGATGGTTCTCTTTTCTCTTGCTGCCTCGAGTATTTTCTCTTTGTCTTTTACGTTGGACATCTTGACAAGTGTATGTCTTGGAGTTGGCCTGTTGGGATTTACACTGTTTGGGGTGCACTGTGCTTCATGGATCTGCACATCCATCTCTCTCAATAGGGTTTGGAAGTTTTCAGGCATTATTTCCTTCAACAATACTTCTGTTCACTTTTACATTCAATTAACAACTATTTTGTTGAGGATTTTTGAATCTGTATTCATTATAGAAATTGGTCTGTAATTTTAATTTTAAGTATATCTGTATCTGGATTTGAATTTGGGTTATGGATTCATAGAAAGAATTTGGCAGCATTCCTTCTTGTTCAATATTTTTGGAAGAGCTTGAGGAAGATTGATATTGGGTCATCTTTGAATGATTGGTAGAATTCATCTGGGAAACTATCTGGTCCCAGGCCTTTCATTTCTGGGAGGATTTGATGACTGTTCAATCTCTTTACTTGTGATTGGTATGCTGAGGTCTTCTATTTCTTCTAGGGTCAGTGTAGGCTGTTCTTGTGCTTCTAGGAATTTGTCCATTTTGTCTATGTTGCCTATTTTGTTGGCATACAGTTTTTCATAGTATCCTCTTATGATCTTCTTTATTTCTGCAGATTTGATAGTGATGTACCACCTCTCATTTCTGATTTTATTTATTTGTACCTTCTATCTTTTTTCTTTTTCTCTCTAGGTAAAGGTTTGTTGACTTTGGTGATCTTCAATAACCAACATTTGGTTATGTTGATTTTCTCTAGTATATTTTGCTCTCAATTTCATTTATTTCTCCTTTAATTTTTATTATTTATTTCCTTTGTCTTGGTTTGGGATTAATCACAGTTTCTTTTCTAGTTCCTCTATGTGTGGAGTTAGGTATTGATTTATCTCTTTATTCTCTCATTCACAGTTGAGTAGTCTCCATTAGTCCCCACAAGGAATGACAGAACCAGGATAAAATTGTAAAAAAAACTATTTGAAGGCTTGGGAGAGCAAACAGTATATACATAATTCATGGAGGTACAATCTTAAAAAAGGGGAAGCACAATGATGTGAGTTTACCTGGCTTTTCTACTGAGACATTTGACAGAGTGAGATTACAATGTCCCAGAAGGAAAAGGCTGCTATTCTAGGCTGAGGACAATGAGGGTGACATTTTGTAAGGAAATTACAGTGGATTCTGATTCTAGGTAGGCTGTGGTGGTAGAGGGAAGACAAGTAAATAAATGATTCATTAAAACATCCATGCTATAAGGACCAGATAATTAGAAAAATAGAAAGAACCACATCCACTAAGATTCCAGAAAGGGAAGAGCCATTATGATGGGAGGAGTGATCCTCACACATTTCCACACATGGAAGAATCTGCTTAGTGTAGACACTGAAAATCATAGGCAGAAAGATACACCTAGGGCATTAAAACAGGCAGATGAACAGGGGGACTGTGGGCATGCAGTGGTTGGGTTAAAATCTAGAGAATTCCCAAACTCAGGGATGATTTTCCCCAAACCACTATATTAACTGGGGCTGCACAAGAATGGTAGTATTACACATCCTACAGTTCCATGGTTCTTTGGAGATAATATCCAGCTACTGGAATATGCCTGCATTAAATCAGTAAATAAATGTGACCTTAAAGGCAACTAGATTAGTTTGACTATAATCAAAGCTGTATCCCAGTCAGAGAGCAGTTCAAATCCTGAGAGGAAGAAAGTGATAAGCCCTCCCTTTTCTATGCCCAAGAGAGGCCATAGTCAACCTCTTTGGGGAAAATATCAAATAATCTACACCTGGCCATTGCACACTGACATACAATAAAAAATATGATCTGTGCAAACTATCAGGGAATGTGATGAATAACCAATAGAAAAATAAAAGACAAGACTAACTTTGATATTAGAGGTAGAAGCAAAGTAGTGTAGAATAATTACTGTAAGTATCTATAGCAGGTTGAATAATGTATGCCAGAAGGAAAAAAAAACTGTACTTAATCCATCCCTGTTTGTGTAAACCATTGTAATTAAGACAATTTGAAAATATCAAAAATTTAAAATGATGCCCAACTGCATGAGTTTCAGCCTTAATCATATTACTGCAGAATATGATGATAAACCCAAGTGGAGGAGCAGAATCTGAGCATCATTTAACAAAAAAATAGAGATGACAGAGCATGATCATGTGAAAGGAAAATCAATAATCCCCAAAGATTAATGGCAAACCGGCACCAGCATACAGTGTTTGTAGAGAAAGCAAAGCTTTTACCTTCTTCAACTATGATACAATAAATCTCTTCTGTTAAGCCAATACATTGTATGGTATTTGTAATTGTAAGCTAGAAACTCAGACAATATGGAACATAAAACTGAGGAAATGATTAAAATCTGTGAAAAGATGGAGAAGTACAGTAATGCAAGGATTAGCAAAACATATTACATATGTAAAGTCAATGGATGGGGTTAAGAAACACTACATATAGAAGCCAAGGTTATGGAACTTGAATTTCCATCAATAAGAAATATCAAAAAGCACAGAAATTAAGGGGGTTGGATGAGGCCTTTGCAGAATCCTTCATAAATACATGAGTTAATTAATTATAATCTTCTAGGTTCTCATTTTCCCACATGAGAAACAAGGGTAAATATCAATTATAAATAAGGACAAGAAACAGGTCTCTTGTAGTGGAGAGAGTTCTCATTATTTTCTTTCTTATTCTTCTGAGCATGTTTATAGAAGAAGGTGGCAGTCACTTCCAGGGGATGAGTTGATGATTCATGAATTTTGTGTCTGAGAAACATGCACCGAATCAGAGGCTCATGGCTTCTTTCATCTTTCTTGGCTTTGCCAAACAGTGCCTTATCTATTCTGAAGAAGGGCAGTTCTGTATGGTTACACAAATTAGTATAAGTAATCAAGGCATTCTGGAAATTGGATATTCCCCCATCTTCATTATACTTCAATGTTTCTGTTTGTTGTAATCTCTGTTCTTCTTGACATACGTTCTTCTGTAAGAAAAAAATTTAACATATGGAATGACTCACTGCCAGTGTATAGATTCTGGAAAATTTTCTTGTTAGTGTTTGCAAGATTCTCAAGGATTGAACATTTTCTTTTATTTAAATATTTAATTTTTAATTCCTCCATAATATTTGATGTTAATAATAAATAGCATTGGAAAAGAAAAGACTTTATGTACCTGCGGATTTATAAACTCTGTTTATCCATTTGTGTCTCTATCCCTGAAAGATACATTCATGTTGTAACATTAAGATACACATAAGACACATAATTTTCTGTTCAAAATGTTTCATTTTGCATTCAAAATTATTCTTTGACTAATCCAAATATTTGTGTTTATATCTTCATTTAAAAACTAGGACATAATAGACTATTCAGAAAAGTTTGTTGCTTCCATATTTGTAATTAATAATCTATTGAGTTGGACCTCATATCATATTTTTACAAAATTCTTCATTCAGTATTATCAGATCACTTCACAATTCTACATTGCTTTCCTACATATTTTCAGTGATCAGGCTTTTTCAAAATTATGGATTCTTTGCAGAATTGGATACCTATAAAGTGTTTTAGTTTCCAGTCAGAGCTTTCTGATATGAAATCCAGCTGGAGGTTTACCTTTTGTAAGTTGAGTATTGTTGCCTTTTCAGTGGAAGAATATCAATGCTATTAGAAAATGAGTGCTTACTGAAGACTTTCCTTCATTTATGAAGCTGAGAGTGTTTTACAGAGTGAATTCCTACATGCCCTACAAGTGATGCTGTATGAATGAATGCTTTCCAATAATTTCATTGATGAACTTTGGCATCGTGAATTATCTGACACTCCTACTAAGGGTTTTGATTTATTTTTAAAAAATATCTAATCTATTTTATTTTCACATTATGGAGACTCAATTTTGAAAATCTGAAATAAAAATAAGATCCCCATTTCCAAAATGGAACTGTAGCAAAAAGAAAAACATGTGCCCATTAACATGAAAACAAGTTTTTTTTTTTCAGAAGGTATCCTTTAATAAGAATTCAGAAACATATGTCTCACATTTTATAAAAGTGATATCATTTAAAAAATACCAGGAAAGATGCATTCATTTTTTTCCTGCTTCATTTCCTAAAATAACTTTCTGTCCATTTCATTATCACCATATTCTACTTTACCTGTTCTAGCAGTTGGCTGGGCTTTGATGTCTGAATCAGTGAAGAAATCCTGAATAGCACCTGAACTCAGTGGAATAAACACAGAAAGAAGCTAGATATGTCTAATATATGACTTGCTTCTTTTCTTTAAACATCTCTTCCTGGAATTATCTTCTAAGATCCACTGAGATAAGACTTACAGTCAAAAGCTCCTTTTCATCCTGGAGCTTAAAGGAACTACAGCAATACCTTTCATTAGTAAATGGATGGGGGAAGCTTCTGTCATAACAGATAGACTTGTAGATTATATCTGAAGACATAATT
>JAKSZT010037378.1:2268-18388 GCA_026826555.1 Tolypeutes matacus
ATATATATATATTCTTTTTTCCTTTTTATTTTTTAATAACATCCCATGAGGTGCAGAACTTTTTAATATTGAGGAGATCCCATTTATCTATTTTTTCTCTTGCTGCTTTTCCTTTGGCTGTGAAGTTCATGAAACCGTTTTCTATTCCAAGGTCCTATAGATGCTTTCCTACATTATCTTCCAAGGTCTTTATGGTTTTGGCTCTTATATTTAGATTGTTGATCCACCTTGAGTTGATTTTTGTATAACGTGTGAGATGGTATTCTTCTCTCATTCTTTTGGATATGGATATCCAGTTCTCCAAGCACCACTTGTTAAAGAGGCCATTCTATCCCAACTGAGCGGGCTTTGTGGCCTTGTCAAATATCAGATGACTGTATATGCGAGGATCTATATCAGTACTCTCAATTCAGTTACACTGGTCAGTAGGTCTAGCCTTGTGCCAATACCATGCAGTTTTGAGCACTGTAGCTTTGTAGTATGTTTTAAAGTCAGGTAATGTGATACCTCCAACTTCATTTTTCTTTTTCAATATGTCCTTAGCAATTCAGGGCCTCTTACCTTTCCAAATATATTTTGTAGTTAGTTTTTCCATGTCCTTAGAAAATATAGTGTTGAGTTTTATTGGGATTGCATTAAATCTGTAGATTAGTTTGGGTAGGATAGATATCTTGATGATGTTTAGTCTTCCTATCCATGAACAGGGAATATGTTTCCATTTATTTATGTCTTCTTTGATTTCCTTTAACAATGTTGTGTAGTTTTCTGGATATAAGTTCTTTACATATTTATTTAAATTTATTCCTAGGTATTTGATTCTTTTAGTTTCTATTATAAATGGCATTTTTTCCCTGATTTCCTCCTCCGATTGCTTGTTATTGGTGTACAGAAATGCTACTGATTTTTGAGCTTTGGTCTTAGAGCCTGCAATATTATTGAACTCTTTTATAAGTTCTAGAAGCTTTGTTGTAGATTTCTCTGGGCTTTCTATGTATAGGATCATATCGTCTGCAAATAATAAAATTTTTACTTCTTCTTTTCCAATCTGGATGTTTTTTATATCCTTTTCTTGCCTGAGTGCTTAAGTAAGTACTTCTAAGTCAATGTAAAAACGGAGTGATGATAGTGGGCATCATTGTCTTGTTCCCAAACTTAGAGGGAAGGCTTTTAGGAATTCACCCTTGAAGATGATGTTAGCTTTTGGTTTTTCATATATACCCTTTACCATATTCAGAAAATTTCCTTCTATTCCTACCTTTTGCAGCATTTTTATCAGGAAAGTGTGCTGTATTTTGTCAAATGCTTTTTGCATCTATAGAGATGATCATGTGATTGTTTTCTTTCAGTTTGTTCATGTGTTGTATTACATTGATTGATTTTCTTATATTGAACCATCCTTGCATTCCCAGGATGAAACCCACTTGGTCATGGTGTATAATCCTTTTGATATGTTGTTGAATGTGATTAGCAAGTATTTTGTTGAGAATTTTAGCATCTAGTTTCATTAGAGAAATTGGTCTGTAATTTTCCTTTCTTGTGGTATCTTTTGTTTTGGCATTAGGGTAATGTTGGCATCGTAGAATGAGTTAGGCAATATTCCTTCTTCTTCTATTTTTTGGAAGAGCTTAAGCAGATTTGGTGTTAGCTCTTTCTGGAATGTTTGGTAGAATTCAACTGTGAAGCCATCTAGTACAGGGCTCTTCTCAGTTGGGAAGTTTTTGATGATTGAGTCTATCTCTTTACCTGTAATTGGACTGTGGAGTTCATCAATTTCTTCTTGTAAGTTGTTTGTGAGATTCTAGAAACTTGTCCATTTCCTCTAAATTATCATTCTTGTTGGCATATAATTTTTCAAAATATGGCTTATGATAGTCTTTATTTCTGTGCGGTCAGTAGTGATATCACCTTCCTCATTCCTTATTTTATGTATTTGCATCTGTTCTCTCTTTTTCTTTGTTAGTCTGTCTAAAACTTTGACAATTTTATTGATCTTATTGAAGAACCAGGTTTTCATTTTGTTTATTTTTTTCTAGTGCTTTCTTCTTCTTCTCTATTTCATTTAGTTGTGCTGTAATCTTTGTTATTTCCTTCTTTCTACTTCCTTTAGGCTTAGTTTGTTGTTGTTTTTCCAATTCCTAAAAGTGTGCAATTATATCTTCAATTTTAGCTCTTTCCTCTTTTTTAATATATGTATTTATGGCTCTGAACTTCCCTCTCAGGACAGCTTTGGCTGCATACCATAGGTTTTGATATGCTGTTTTGCCATTTTCATTTGTTTCAAGGTAATTACTGATTTCTTTTGAAATTTCCTCCTTGACCCACTGTTTGTCTAAGAGTGTGTTGTTTAACTTCCATATCCTTGTGCCTAGCCTGTTTCCTGGCTCTAAGTGATTTCCAATTTTATTCCGTTATGATCAGAGAAATTACTTTGTATAATCTCAATTTTTCTGAATTCATTGAGAGCTGTTCTGTGGCCTACCATGTGGTCTATCTTGGAGTATGAACCATGTGCACTCAAGAAGAATGTAAATCCTACTGTATTTGGGTTTATTGTTGTGTATATGTCTATTAAGTCCAGGTCCTTTAATGTATTGTTGAGATTCTTGTTTCTTTATTCATTCTCTGTCTAGATGTTCTGTTAATGATGATAATGGTGTATTAAATTCCCCCACTATAATTGTAGAGGCATTTATTTCTCCACTTAGCTTTTCCAGAGTTTGCCTCATGTATTTTGAGGCACCTCGATTAGGGGCATAAATGTTTATGATTGTTCTGTCTTCTTGAGAGATTACCTCTTTTACTAATATATAGTGTTCATCTTTGTCTGTTACAATAGTTTTGCATTTTAAGTCTATTTTGTCTGATCTTAGAATAGCTACTCCTGCCCTTTTTTGGCTAATTTAGCTTGCAAAATTGTTTTCCAGCCATTTACATTCAGCCTCCTTGAATCCCTGGTTCAAAGGTGGGTTTCTTGTAGACAGTATATAGATGGATCATATATCTTTATCCATTCTGCAGATCTGTGTCTCTTGAGTCATGAATTTAATCCATTAACATTCAGTGTTATTACTCACAACGAATTTCTTACTTCAGCCATATTTTCTTTGGATTAATGTATGTCATATGTTGTTTTCTTTCTGTTTTTATCTTTTTAGTTGTTTTTAAACTCTCCTCCAACTCTCTTTCCCTTGATTTTTCCTTTCAACTTGTTGAACTTCCATTAGTATTTCTTGAAGTGCAGGTTTCTTATTGACATACTCTCTTAATTTCTGTTTATCTGTGAATATTTTGAACCTCCAACATTTTTGAATGCCAATTTTGCTAGATAGAGAATTCGTGGCTGGAAGTTTTTTCTTTTAGAACTTTGACTATGTCATACCACTGTCTTCTTTCCTCCATGGTTTCAGAAGAGAAATCAGCACGTATTCTTACTGTGCTCCCATTGTATGTGATGGTTCTCTTTTCTCTAGCTGCCTTGAGTATTTTCTCTTTGTCTTGAGCATTGGACATCTTGAAAAGCATATGTCTTGGAGTTGGCCTGTTGGGATTTATACTGTTTGGGGAATGCTTTGCTTCCTGGATCTGCACATCCATCTCTCTAAATAGTGTTGGGAAGTTTTCAGCCATTATTTCCTTCAACACTCCTTCTGTACCCTTTCCCTTCTCTTCTCCTTCTGGGATGCCCATAATGCTTATGTTTGTGCATTTTGTGTTGTCAGTTAAATCCCTTAGTCCCTGCTGGATTTTTTCTATTTTTTTGTCTATCTGTTCTACTATCTGTTTGATTTCAGCTGTATTGTCTTCCACATCACTATTTCTTTATTCTGCCTGTTCAAATCTGCTGTTATGTGAATCCAGAGTCTTTTTGTTTCCTTGGATTGTGCCATTGATCACAATCATATCAGTTATCTTTTTGTGTATATTTACAATTTCTTCAGTATTCTCCCAGTGTATTCTTTTTATCCTTAATCTCTTCCTTCACTTCATTAAGTTGGTTCATGATAATTGTTTGGAAAGCTTTGATTAGTTGTAAAATGTCCTGCATATATTCCTGGTTTTTACTTTGTTCATTGGAGTTGTCCATGTCTTCCTGTTTCTCAGTGTGGTTTGTAATTTTTTGTTGCCCTCTAATCATCATTTTATCTTGCTAGGTTTATTCAGTTTATTAGCTTCACTCTCTCCTGTAGAGTTTTATTTTGCTGGTGATTCTGTGTGTGTGTTGAGTTTTCTCTTTGACACTTTTTCTTCTTATTTTGTTTCCTTGCTTCTTTCTATGTTACCTTGAAGGCAAAAGTTTATTGCCAGAGGAATTGAAAGATGTGAGAAAGGAAGAGGGATAATAGTAACATTGATAAAAGTTAGAAGAGGGCCCAAATAGGACATAGTGAAATGAATATTTAATTTGTGTAGGCAGTGTAGAGTAATAGGAAATAAAGTGGAATACCTACAATGGACTGGGAAACCAAATAGAGGAATATATATATAATGATTTAGAAGGCTAGAATGATGAGGAGGGAGAAAAAGAGCACAGAATGGGCTAAAAAGAAAAAGGCAATATTAATAAAAAAAAAAAAAAGAAGAAGACAAAATAGATAGAATAGAAATTGACACCCTTAAGTTGTAGGCTAATGAAAAAGCATGGTGTCTAAGAACCACAACAGAAAGAAGAAGGCAGAGAGATGAAGGAAGGATAAGAGATAGATTGGGATACAATATCAATATAGACCGGGAAAGGGAAATCACTGAAGCAGAAGCACAGCAAAGAAGAGATAAGCTAGCAGCACCTAATTTTTAAAAATGTAGGAAAACAGAAAGGGGGAAGGAAAGAGGAAAGAAATGCAAGAGACAACAAATAAACAGAGAAAAACGAAACAACCACACCAGCAAGCAGCCAAACAAAGCTAAGGAGGAAGTGGTCCTTCCAGGGTCCTTGCGGATCCTTTCAGCCTGCTTGCATTTATCAATTTCCCTTCAGGGTTCTATTTGTAGGTTTCAAGGCAGATTTTCAGTATCAAACTAAATTAAAAAGAGGAATTCATTTTTTAAAGTGACTGTCTTTTTTTTGGCAATATAAGGGACCCAAAGAAGTCCTCTGCTAGATCACCCCTTTCACGGAGGGGACGCTAAATAGGCTCGTGGAAACTAATCAAGCCCTTCCCACTTCCTTGCCTCCCCAGGGGACCTGAAACTCTGATACTTGTCAGTGCAGAGCCATAAAATTGGCTGACTCTGCCCCCTCTGGGGCCAAGCCTCAGTATCAGCAGGCTGCTGGGTAAATCAGGTTTCCTCAGTAGATTCACCTCTCCCCTCAGCCTGGTACTGTTTCTAACCAGCTTATCTGTTCCACAAAGCTATGAGGGGGTCCAGGCAGCCAAATCCACAGAAGTTAAACCCCTATCCACCTTCTGTCAGAGCCCTCCCTTCCTTAGAGAATGCTCCCTCACACTGGGAGTGGGAGTCACGGGTACAGGATTTGTGGCTCAAACCAGCCATTTTCCCTCTGGGTGAGGCTCAGCCATCTGTGTTAACCATCACAGGCAGGCTTAAAACTCACAAATCTCTACCGATCACTCCATGCTGTTTATCTGCCTGCTGCTAGATGACCCAAGCTTCTCACTCCATGTGCCCACAGCACAGACCCTCGGTCAGGACCCTGTCCACAATTGGCCATCCTCAGAGAGCTAGTCAGTGAGTGCCCTCCTAAACTGACAAAATCTTGTCTTCCTCTGTTTGACTTCTTGATACTTATATGACATATCCTCATTAGAATTTCATTCCATTATTCAGGATTCCAGCAATAAGACCCACACAATAAAGAAAAAAATATTAAATTCCTACCCTAGAGAGTTCTGCTATGTTTTCTAATTGAGTAACAAGAATCTCTAGAGTACATAGGCAGTGCCTAAGAAAATAAAACATATCAATACTCAAAGCCTTTTATATTAATACTTGTGCTTATGACCCTTTTTTTTGCAAAATTAAAACTTACTCTAATACTATCTATTGCCTAAGAGTTACCACTGGAAAACTTCCTTGTTACTCAAATGTGGCCTCTCTTTAAGCCAAACTCATGAAATTTACTTACTACATTGCTTGCTACATGGGATATGTATCCTGAGACTTAGCCTCCCTGGCACTGAAAGATTATTACCAAGTGCCAACCAGTGATGTATTTGTAAAAAGACCTTGACCAAAATGGGGAAATATTAAATACAAAAGAGTTTTTATGTCTAAGAGATTTCAAAGTGAGTCAGAGATTGTTCCAGAATTTACCTTATGCATATCTCAGGCAGATCTTACCAAATGCCACAATAAACAAATCCTCAAACAGGGGTGCTCCTGAGGGATTTAGAGACATCTGGGCACTATATGCAAGTCAGACAACCCTAGGAAATCAGCACCCCATCAGTGGGCCTTAACTTGGAATATATGATAATCTATTTCCCTGCTGGTACAGAGATTCATTTATAATTTCCCAATGCATGATTTTTCTTCACCTTTTATTAGAACCTATAATAAGCCCTAGACCATTTAAATATATATTCCAGAGACTTATATCTTCAGTTGGTTCATATTCTGGTTGAACCTGAATCTCAGCAGAGTTGCAGCCAACACCTACTCTCCAGTACATTGAACTAATCCAGGATAACTCAAAAAAGGATGATGGTGGACAATCCCATGCCAAAAATAAAGCATTTCTACAACTGCAAGCAAAACAGTTCTTTCCATATAACACCATAAGATCTAAATCCCCTCTCAATATGAATCAAAGTAGGTATTGCCTTCCCTAAATCCTCAATACTAAGGAATGAACAAACAGAAGGAGAGAACACAACCATGGACCATAGTAAACTTACTATTATTGTAGTAATGGAAGAACTTGTAACACTAATTTAAAAGTAATTGTTACCAGAGGCTTTGAGGGGAGGAGGAGGGAAAAATAAGTGGAACATAGGGCTTTTAAAGGGCATTGGAATTGTTCTGCATGACATTGCAATGATAGATACAGGCCACTATACATTTTGTCAAAACATAAAATTGTATGGTGCAAAGGGTAAACCATAATGTACATATAATGTATGGTTAGTAGCAATGCTTCAATAGCTTTTCACCAATTGTAAAAAATGTAACAAACTCATGTAAAATGTTATAAATAGGGGAAATGTGAGAGGCAGAGGGGGTGGGGTATATGGAATCCCCTATATTTTTGATGTAACTTTTCTGTAACCTAAAACTTCTTTAATAGTAAAGTTGAAAAAAATAGAAAAAAAAACACAAAAACATCATTTCACACAAAATATAATGGCTATTATTAAATAAGCAAAAATTACATGCATTGGAGAAGATATAAAGAAATAGGAACACTCATTCTTTGCTGGTGAGAATGTAAAATGGTGCAGCTGCTGTGGAAGTTCGGTGGTTGTTCATCGAGCTTACTATACAAATGCCATAAGATCCAGCAATCCTGCTACTAGGTATATACCCAGAAGTATCGAAAGCAGAGTCTGCAACCGATATTTGCACACCAATGTTCACAGCAGTATTATTCACAATTGCCAAAAGGTGGAAGCAACTAAAGTGTCCATCATCAGATGAATAGATAAAATGTGATATGCACAGAAAATGGAATCTTTTCCTTAAAGAGAAATGAAGTCCTGATGCATGTGACAATGTGGATGAATGCAGAGGACATTTTGTTGAATGAAATAAGCCAGGCACAAAAGGACAAATATTGCATGATCTCTCTGATATGAGCTAATTATAATAAGTGACCAAAGAAGCAAAATTTGTGTAATAGAAATTACAAGGTGCTTTATTAGGGTTAGACAATGAGGAGGAACTGGTGCTTATTTTGTACAGGATTTGAATATAGGTTGATTGCAAAAGTTTGGAAATGAATGATGGTGATAGTGTCCCATTATTGTGAGTGTAATTAAGAGCACTGAATTACACTGGTAAATGCGGTTCAAAGGGGAAATGTTAGGTCATACATGTTACTAGAATAAAATTTAAATATTAAATACAGGACTGAGCAACACAGTGAACCTTACTGTAGATGATGGACTACAGTTCTTAGCACCAGTATAAGAATATTGTCTCATATATATAACAAATGTACAGCACTAAAAAAGGTGCTAATATTAGGGTGGTATATGGGGGAAAGTATACCTAAAGTAAACTATGGGATATAGTCAATAGTACTATTTTAATAATCTTTCATCAATTGTAACAAACTTAACTGTTTTTTTTTAAAGAATCATTAAATTACATGATTGTTACATTAAAAATATAAGGGATTCTCATATCCTTAGCTCCACCCCCTTCCACACTTTCCCATATTAACAACATCTTTCATTAGTATGGTACATTCTTTACAATTGATGAGCACATATTGAAGCATTGCTACTAACCATGGACTGTAGTTTGCATTATAGTTACACTCTGCCCCACACAGTTTTATAGGTTATGACAAAATGCATAATGGACTGTATTCATCATTGCAATATCATGCAGGATGATTCCAATGTTCCAAAAATGCTCCAATATTACACCTATTCTTCCTTCTCCCTCCCCTCAGAATCTCTGTGGCCACTGCCTTTATATCAATGATAAAGGTTCTTCCATTGCTAGAATAGTAATGTCAATAATAGAATAATAATATGTCTACTTTGGGGATGGTGGTGCCCATTACGTTTATAATTGAGAAGGGGCTTAGATCCCATGGGGCAGATGGATGGAACTACCTTGCTTACAGTTGCAGATACTCTCTGTTCTTTTTGATAAGTGGTGTCCATCATCATCTCCTAAAATGCATTGGGACATTGGAATCATCCCCAGTGTAGAAACTAAGCCAATTGTGGTATGTTTCCTTGGCAGTCTTTAGAAAACTAAAACAAGTGAAATGTAAAAATATTCCATAGCAATGCAAGGTGTTGGTGGATGGATGGTAAATGGCGATCCTATATTTTATGCATGATTGTTCTGTATATACACAAGATCCCTAATAAAACAATTACAAAAAAAAAAAAAAAAAAAAAAAAAAAAACCTTAAAGATTTTTAGTTGAATTTCTGGTGTTGACATCCAAGATGGAATTAAATAATGCAGTTTAAGGACTATATAAAATTTGTATTATCTTTGTTAAGTAATTAAAAGTTTACCTCATTAAATATCTGATATATTTTATTATCACTAACATCTTATTGAAATCGGTATTATATGAGTTTAATAATTTTTAAAAAATTTGTTTCATGCAGTGTTGCTTAATCTGGTTTATGTGGGAATTTCCTATATCTGATCACATTAGGCCTATGATTTCATCAAGAATCAACAGAATTCCTAAGACTCTTAAATTTAATATATCCTTTAAGTATGAATTAGAAAACCGGCTTGATTTATTACTCATGGAACTGACTTTCATTCTGATATAAGTAAGCTTTTCATCTGACTCACTATGTGTGTGTGTATATATGTGTATGTTTGTGTGTGTGTAAATATTTCAAGTCTATCAGAAAATGCCAAAACAGGCAAATACTAAATAAAGTCCTGAAGATTCAACTAGTGAAAAAGTCCTTAAGTCTTTACATTATGGTAGGTAAAAAAGAAATTCAAGCATATGTAACTGCTTCTAAAGTAGTAAGAAAAGTTAAACAAAACTAAAATGATTTGTATTAATTAATTGTTATATAAATTCCAACTGTGTTATATACTGATTTTCCTTTAATACTAATGCCCTCTGTTATTTATGTACACAAAATATTGAGTATTTTCCAAGAGTATTTTCCAAGCAAAGTGATTTTAAATAAAAATTATGTATAGAGATAACATAAAGAATTGAGCAGTGACAGTAAATAACTCACTCTTGTGTATTATATATTCTTAACCTAAAGATAATCAAAGTTACCCTTGTTAGCTTCTCAAAATCAAGGCCTTTAGGTTTGCTTATCCAATTTTCCTATGCAGAGAACATTTAAAATTTTCTGCTCATGAAAATTACACTGTTGTTATGTTGTGGAACTATGTTTAGACCAGACTGGTGGTCTACAGATGACTTGACTCATGAGCCAGCATTTGCATTGCCCCATCTTGGAATTTCTCAGGACTGGCATGACCTCCAAAGCTGTTTGATAAAAAGCATTTAAATTCACATATAGCTCATACACCAGCGTTAGAGACAACAGACTGAAAACCATCAGATTGATGTGATGGTAAATTTTACATATCAACTTGACTGTGTTATAAGGCCCAGTTTTTCTGTCATACAATGGCATAGATGTTGCTGTGAAAATGTTCAATAAATGAGTTGAAATATACAATTTGTTGACTCAAAATAAAGCAGATTACTCTGGATAATGTAGGTGTACCTTATCCAATTCATTGGATACATTAAATGTATAAAACTGAGGGTTACAGAAGGATGAAAGTCTGTCTCTAGACTCAAGACCTGTCACTCTGTCCTGTGTTTGCACACTAAGAAATTCATACTCAAGACATCATTATCACTATTACAGGGATTTCCATCCTCCTGCCTGCCCTTCAGTTTTGTACTTGCCATAACCCACAATCTCATGAGTCAATTCCTTACAACAATTCATAGATATAATATATCTTATATATGCATGCATATATATATACACACACACACACAAACACCTACATACATATATACACACATTCACACACATACATGTATCTTCTTGCTTCTATTTCTCTGGAGAATTCTGACTAGTACAGATTTTGATATCAGCAGAGGAAGTTAAACTATATGGTGCTTTTATTTAGTTGGTCCTGGGACTTTCAGAATTGGTTCTTAACCTATTCAAATTAAAACAACTCTCTTTCCAGTGGTAAAGAAGATACTGGCAGTCCACGATGTGACGTGTCAATAGAGCAATGCAAAATATCCCTATTGGATACTCCTAATCACGACTTATAAGAGGAAAGATTCTATTGACCTGATATTTCATTTGTCTGAAATTAACAAGTACAGGGAGATTGGCTTGTGCTTCTGATATGCTAGAGAATGTGGGGGAATACAAGGTTGAATTCAGGACTTTAAATTCCCTGTTCAAACAAAACCAGCAGGAACATTTAGAAGTCCTCAGAACAGGAGCCAGCAGTGGGAATTCTCAGCCATGGTGCTAATGAATTTGTTACCTGAGACTATGCAAGCCACATATTTTGTTGCCATTTTCTTTATAGAAGCCATTATACATTTTGTCAGAACCTATAAAAGTACATGGTGCAAAAGGTAAACCATAGTGTAAACCACTGAGCAGGATTACTAACAAAGATTTGATATTTGTTTATAAATTATAACAAATGAACCAAACTCATGTAGGGTGTTATTGGCTGGGGAGGATGTGGGGGGGTGAGGGAGAGAGGTATGTGGGAATCCTCTATATTTTCATTTTTAATTTTTTTACTTTAAAAGAAGCATTAGATTACATAAATGTAACATCAAAAATAGAGAGGATTCCCATATACTCCACCCCCTCCTGCTCCCGCTCTCAAAATTTTCCCCATTATCAACACCATTCATTAGTATGGTACATTTCTTACAATTGATGGACCCATACTGAAGAATTGCTACTAACCATGGACTAGAGTTTCTATGTAATTTTTCTGTAACTTAAGCTTTTTGGAAAATAAAGTGAAAAACATTAGATACTGGGTGAACATACAGAAAAAATTGCAATATACATAAAAGCTAACAGATCTTATGGTGATGAAAGACACAATGCTAAAATAATATACTTTCTAATTTTAAGTTTTTAATTTTTATTTCTTTTATAATATTTTAATTTCATTATTATTTTTGTGGGCTTTGTTTGGGGGAAGATTTAGATTGCAAAAGGATTGCAATTGTGGCAGGGAAAGACCACCAGTGTGGGGTATCAGTGGTAGGGGATGTATATTTTAATTTCATTATTATTTTTGTGGGCTTTGTTTTGGGGAAGATTTAGATTGCAAAAGGGTTGCAATTGTGGCAGGGAAAGACCACCAGTGTGGGGTATCAGTGGTAGGGGATGTGTGGGGACTGGACACCTGGGGCAGGCTTCTATGGAATATGAATATGTTTATATGGTCATGGGCTGTTGTCTTGGTGGGTGGAGACACACAAAAATACTGAAGGAATATTGAATTCCTGGGGAATCCAGCTACATTCTGTAATAGAGTGGCATGAATATCTGGAGTGCATGGTCGATGCCTAGCAAAGGAGGACAGATCAATTCAACAGGCCCTTGATATTGATGCTTGTACTTATGAAACTTGTTATTGTGTAATTAAAACTTAGCCTAGTGATATATATTGACCAAGATTTCCTACTGTAAACATCCTTCATGCTCATATGTGACTTCTCTCAAAGCCAAACTCAGGATATAAATTCACTACCTTCCACCAGACACGGGACATGACTCCCAGGGATAAGCCCCTTGGCACCAAAGAATTATTACCCAGCACCAATTAGCTGTGCATTTGGAAAAAGACCTGGAACAAAAGGGGTAAATATTAAATACAAATGAGTTTTTATGGTTAAGAGATTTCAAAGTGAGTCGGGAGGTCATTCAAGTGGTTATGCTTATGCACATTTCAGGAGGATTTCTTTGATTGCCACAGTGTGCCTCAAGCAGGGGTGCTCCTGAGGGCTAGACCCTATAGGCTGAATGGACAACCCAGGAAATTGTCACCTCACTATTGGGCCTTACCTTGGAATATATGATAACTTATCTTCTCAATGTAACAGAATCAAATTCGGTTATAATTTTCTTATACATGGTTCTTGAGCTCCTTTTATTTGAACCTAACCTTAGCATTATACCCCTTAAATATGTCCCAAAGATGTATATACTCCAGCTATTCATATGCTGGTTGAGCCCTGAATATCAGCAGAGTTGCAGCCAACACCTACTCTTGAGTTCATTGACCCCCACATAGGACAACTAACAAAAGAAAATGATGGACAGAGCCCATCTCAAAAAACAGAGAGCATATAAATCTGCAAGCAAGACAATTCCATCCATCTGCCCCATGGGATCTAAGTCCTCTCACAATGGTAAGCAGAGTGGGTATCACCATCCGAAAGTCCTCAACATTGAGAAATGAACATACATAAGGAGGGAATGCAAGTATGGACCAAAGTAGACTTATTATTATTCTAGTAATGGAAGAACTTGTAACACTGTTATAAAGACAGTGGTCACCAGAGGTTTTGAGGGGAGGTAGAGAGAAGAAAATGGGTAACACAGGCATTTTGGGGACATTGGAATTATTCTGCATGATATTGCAATGACAGATACCAGCAAAAAATGTGTAATTCTACTTTGCATTGCACCATAAAATTGTCAGGTGCAAAGTGTAAAAGTTAATGTAAACTATAGACCATGGTTAGTAGCAACGCTTCAATGTTTTCATCAATTGTAACAAATGTGCTACACTAATGAAATAATTTAAAATGGAGGGGGAAAGAGTGGGATATACGGGAATCCCTTATATTTTTGATATAACATTTCTGTAATCTAAAGCTCTTTTAAAAATAAGGAAAATATGTGGGAATGAAAAGTTATTAGTATGTAATTAGAAATGGATATTTGTTAAATTCTTCTTTCAGTGTAACTTGATATTAAATGCTTATTTTAGTTATGAGTTTCAAAAATTCTTCCCATTCTCGGACAATTTACCCTGAAATATATTTAGTTTTAAAAATATCAAGTTTGTTCTAAGAAATTTACAGCATGCTTCTTTCTAGTCACATGTTTGGTTAAACATATTCTTAACCATTTTCTTATTATTTACTCTAAGCAGTTTCCAAACAACCTAAAATAAACAACAAATAAAATATGTTATATAGAGGTAAAATGTAATAAAAATTCCAAAAATATACTGCTGATGTATAATAAATGGCAGAAATTTGAAAAACAATTTTTCTGTAGATACAGATACCAACGATCACTTTAGGTAGACAATATTTCTTATATATTAAATAAGTTTTTGTAGACTTTATAGTAAAATTGATTCATTAAAATTTATAGTCAACTAGTCGTCATGGTTGCTATACTTAGTATAGAATATTTACAAATAATAAAATATAATTCTAGATACAAAAAAATCATCTGAGTATTTATCAGTGTAAGTTGAATAAAATACATTCTTAGAAAAGATTGATAAAAGTAATTAAACAATTATAATTGTATACCATTCAAATAGATTCATCTAATATAGAGAGATATAGAATATTTAACAATATAAAAAGAAATGAAACTGTATAAAGAATATTAGCCAAATAAATCTAATAATTCAATTAGGTTTCTTGACAAAATAAACCCTAGTAATAAAATATCAATTTCACTAAGATAGATATTATTTTATAAAATCTTATTTTGCTGGTTGATACAAAAAATCTAAATTTGTTGTTCTACCACAAGCGGATTTATGCCCACAGAGAATTCTTGACCCCCATACCTGATCTCAATGGACTTCTGATATCCAGAATAGTAAGATAATAAACTTGTGTTGTTTTAAGTCACCAAGTGTGTGATGACTTGTTACTGTAGCAATAGGAAATGAATACAACCTGGAACATTAATGCCATTTCCTACGGCCATGACTAAGGCCTTTTTCCAGGCATCTATCCCAGTGGTAAGAAATATTTTCAGCTGTGTGAGTTGGCATGTGGGGCACAGTCTCTGATGAGTGCACCAATATCAGGACATTCAGTCCCATCTAAGTGCTTCCCTCCATGGTCTAGAATCCACAGAGACCATTCAATAGCCATACAATGTGAATTCACTTTCTGTTTGCTTCAGTTGGACAGTTAGTAAGTTTTGTAGGGTAAATATTCTCTTTTTTATTATAATCAACCCTCTTTAAATGGCATCCTTGGATCTGATTTTCATTTTCAACGTGAATATAATGAGGTAGTCCTGGTAAGGCATAATAGTAGGCTTTCCTTTGCAAGATTGATTCCTCAGGGATTTCCAGGAAGGAGAGAAGAGCCTCATCATTCAGGCCCAGAAGGAGGGCCACATCTGACAAGAGGGATTTGCTGGAGGTTGGGATTCAGGCTAATTACAGTCCTCTGGCATTCTCTCAGATATTTCCTTTCTGACACTAATGTTCCCACTCTTTCCTAGCCCATACCCTAACTTTCATTAAGAGACTTGCTTAGGACATTAATTCAACTGTAGATTAGCATAGTTATGGCAGGTTTCACATTTTTAATTTGAAGCTTAATCTGATAGTTCCAAAATATTTTAATATCTTCAACACTATTAGGTGCAATCGCTTTACATAATAGTCCCTGATTTCCTGTGTCAGCCCTCTATACTAACACAGCTATTCAAAGCATTGTCTCCAATTCTATGCTTTAATTGTATTCAGACAACAGAATTGATATAAAACTATATTAAGTAAAAGCATATTTGTTCAATTAAATCATTAAATATGACTCTATTTATAAATATATAGGACTATATGAAAATATATAGCATCCTGTATTTGAAATAAGATAATTGAATGTGGATTTTTTTGTGAATTTATTAGAAATTCTTAATTATTTTTAAAAAGTTGTTTAATATAAAATCTTGATAAGAATCACCATCAAATTTGTTTAGTTGTAGTTTTCAGAATCTGTCAATTTTCTCCTAATGAACAGGGATATTTGCCATAATTAATATTCTGTATAGACCTCTTAATCCTGACTTTTTTATTTTTCATGTTTGTTTTGTAAGTTCACAAATTTTACTATACACTTATTGTTTATGTATGTTCATGTGTGAATGACATACTTCAATAAAGGAAAAAAATGTTTTACAAAACAACAGCTAATCATAAAAATGTGGACCAGCATGAGACTAGACATTGAATATAGAACAATGGATTAGAATTGAGAGTTCAGAACTAAACGCATCTGTGTATGTTCAGTTGATTTTGACATGGTGAAAATTCTATTCAATAGGGGAAAATTAATCTCTTCAAGAAACTGTGTTCATACAAATGAATATTCTCAGGAAAAATAATCTAATTGGATCCTACCTTATACCATATAGAAAACTTAACTCAAAGAGGACCAAAAACCTCAATGTAAGAACTAAAACTCTTAGAAAAAACATAAGGATTAA
>JAKSZT010037379.1:0-38535 GCA_026826555.1 Tolypeutes matacus
CTACTGATGCTTAGTGTATGTAGAAGTTCATTTAACTTTACTGTAAAAGTGTGGACAGGTATAGAGTTGATGGTAACACATTATGGTTAGTAGCAGCTCTTTTATAAATGGGAAGGTGGATGGAAAGGGTAGTCTAGGGATGCAAATGTCAACTGCAAGAAGGCTAGAGAATAATCTAGGGACTGAATAACTCAGTGAACACAGAGGTGGATGAAAATTGTGGTTGATGGTACAGATGCAAGAGTGTCCTATGAGATAGAACAGATGTTCATCATTATTGCAGGGTAATGGGAATATGGAGAAGCATGGATAAAGTACAACTGGTGTGACCTGTGGACTGTGATTTACACCAATACTGTAATATTCATATATCTATGCTAAAGATGTACTGTGTTGATAATGGGGGAGTATGGAAAAAGTGTGCCAAATTTATGCTATGGGCCAAAGTTAATGGTAACAGTTTGATGATATTCTCTCACAATATGTAACAAATGTTCCACCACAGTGGTGTGTGGATGGAGGGGTATTGTGTGGGGAATTCTGTGCATGAGCAAAATTGTTTTGTAAGTTCACAATTTCTGTAATAAAAATATGGTTAAAATAATAATAGGGTGGGTTGGAGGAAAAATACATCAAATGTAAAATATTTACTACAGTTAGTAGTAAATTTTGATGATATTCTTCCATAGTTTGTACAAATGTCTCACTATGCAAGGTGTTGGTGGTGGGTTGATGTATGGGAATCATGCAGGATGTTACGCAGGTTTGTTTTGTAAGTTAACAACTTTTACTATATGCTTATTGTTTATGTATGTTCATGTATGAATGATATTTCAATAAAAAAATTTTTAAAGCATGGTATAAAAATATAATGTAACACTGGTTAAATATTTTGAAATTTCCTGGACTCATGGTGCACTGATATAATACTTGGAATTTTCTGACAGTGATGGTGTCAATAATGAAATATTCTGAAACTTACTATAATGAATTAGGAACCTGTATAAACATGTGGAAAGTTATGATAAGGATTAAGGGATAATGTTTAATACATAGAAATCTCTGATGTTGAAAGGGGGTGATGGCAAAATATTGGAAATCTGTTGAGGAATGGTTTCATTCCTATGTCATGGTATAATTTTGTTGTGAAATGGGGATACTGAAATATTAATATTGTTTTTATGAGGAATGGGGGTACTTGTATATTATTGATAAATTCCCTGTGAGTAGAGGCAATACTGTGTTATGCTATGGAAATATTCCTGATGAAGAATGGAGACTCTGGAATAACACTTTTATTAGAATTGCATCACTGCCAAAATATTGAGGAACTTAAAATGAGTAATATGTGTGCTGGTAAAATAGTAGGGGACTGCTAATGAAGAATGGCAAAATTAGTATAATTTGGGGGTATTCTAAGGAGTAATAGGGAACTGATATTCTAATAGAGTACTTTCAACTAGAAATTGGAGTGTTCATATAATATTGAGTGAACATGGGAATCCCTGTAATTTCTCTGTAATATTTAGGTAATCTAAGCACCTTTAAAAAAAAAAAAATATATATATATATATATATATAACATTGATGTAAGCAAATACACATATATGCATATATATTTATATATCATTTTACCAATATTGGTAAGTATTGTGAAAATTTTGATTTTTACACACAATAAAAAAAATTTAAATAATTAATTACTTAATGTGGGGAGTGGATGGGGCTCAAGCAGTTGAGATCTACCTCCCACATGTGAGGTCCTAGGTTCAGTTACTGGGGCCTCCTAAAGAAGACAAACAAAAAAATAGACAAGAACAAACATTGGGGAAAAACAATGCATAGACAATGAGAAAAAACAATGAGGATAAAACAAGCAAAACAACAAGCAAGACAACAAGCAAAACAATGAGAAGACAATGAGCAAAACAAACAAGCAGGGAACAGGTGTTGCTTAAGCAGTTGAGTGCCCACCTCCCACACGGGAGGTCCTGAGTTTGGTTTCTGGTGCCTCCTAAAGAAAAAACAAACAGACAATGAGAAGACCACGAGCAAAAGCAACGAGCAGGCAATGAGTACAAGCAACAAGCAAAAATACAATGAGCAAAAAAACCCCAATAAGCAAATAGAAGAAGGAGCCATCTCATGGAAGGAGAAATAAATATGCCTCAAATGATATTACCTTGAAAGTAAAACAACAATCTACATAGTGGGATAAAAAATTTTGAAACCACATAAACCATAAAGGTTTAATATTCAAAATATGTAAAGAAGTCCTTCAACTTAACAACAAAAAGACAACCCAATTAAAAAATGGTCAAAATACTTGAATAGACATCTATGCAAAGATATACAAATGGCCAGAAAGCACACCAAGAGATGCTCAACATCATTATTCCTCATGGAAATGTAAATCAAAGCAACAATAAGATATCATTTTACATCCATTAGAATGGTCGCTATAAAATAGGGAGAGGGAGAGAGAGAGAGAGAGAGAATAACACATTTTGGAGAGGATGTGAAGAAATAGCAACACTCATTGCTGGTGGCAATGCAAAAATGGTGCAGCTGTTGTGGAAGACTGGAGGTTCCTCTGTAAGCTAACTATACAACTGTCATTTGAGTTGTCAATACATTTTCTAATAATGTTTTAATTTTTAAAAGATACTTAGATTACATAAATGTTACACAAAAAATACAGGGATTCCCATATGCCCCACTCTCCACACTTCCCACATCATCCCACATAAACATCCTTCATTAGTGTAGCACATTCATTGCAATTGATAAATGCATCCTGGGGCTTTGCTCCTGAGCATGGACCATAGTTCACATCGTAGTCTATACTGTCTCCCACACAGTTCTGCATGAAATGTGGTGATATAAAATGGCCTATATCTGTCATTGCAATATCATTCAGGACGATTCCCAAGTCCCAAAAAATCCCCTATATTACAACTGTTTTTCCCTCTCCCTGCCCCCAGAGTGTCCCGTGGTCACTGCCTCCACATTGTTATAATTTCTTCCAATGCTAGAATCACAATATGTCTATAGAAGAATAACAGTAAGTCAACTCTTGTCCATAGAACATTCCCCAATCCTGAGGATTCTGGGATGGTGATGTCCACTCCAACTCTAATTGAGAGGAGGCTTCATTCCCATACAGCTGATGGATGGGACTCTCTTGCTTGTATTTGTTGGCTCTCTCATTTCCTCAGTACCATGCTTGTCAATGCTCACCACCTTGTTAGTTGTCCTAGGTGAGTCCAATGTACTGGAGAGGAGGTTTGGCATCTCCCCTGAGGTTCCAGACCAAGCTGGCACATGGACAGCCCAAAGACTCCAGTCTCTTGGATGTATACCTACAAATTCTAGCACCAAGTATAGATTTAAATAGAAGGGACAGATAAGCCATGTGTAGGGAAGCCTTAATTGAGTCTGACACTGTCACTCTCAGAAGCACAAACTCCAAAGTAGGGCCCACTGGCACAGGGGAATAAATGGGAAAAAATGTCACTGTACATAAAGGACAACAGATATTACAGTGAAGAAAGACAAAATATCAAAAAAAATAAATATTTTTCATTATTTTTTAATATCTCAATCTTAATTTTATTTTTAGATTTTTAAAATTTTTATGTATTTTATTTCTTATATTTAAAACTATCTTATTATTTCATTTTCCAACTAATTGTATTTGGCTATTTTAATGGATTCATTTTTTAAGAAACTTTGGATCATGAAGGGTTACAACTGGGCCAGGGGAGGATCATTGGTGCGGGGTGTCAGTGATGGGGGATACATGGAATTTCACCTGTGCATACATATAAGGTATATAAATATGTTCAAATGTTCATGGGGTATTGTCACAGTGGGTGGAGACTCACACAATAACCAAGAGAATATTGAATTCCCATCTTGGATAGTTCTGCCACATTCTCTAAAGGAGCAGCAATAGTCCCCCAAGTACAGGGGCAATGACTGGTGATGGAGAATGATCCATTGTTGAGCCCTTGATGTTGATGACTATGCCTATGAGCCTTTGCTCTTGAAATTGAAACTTAGCCTAGTGTTGTTGGTTGCCTAAGAGTTGCCTCCTGAAAGCCTCCTTGTTACTCAAATGTGGCCTCTCTCTAAGCCAAACTCAGCATCTTAATGCATTAACTTCCCCAAGCATGGGAAATGACTCCCAAGGATGAGCCTCCCTGGTAGCAAGGGATTTCTAACAAGCACCAACTAGCAATTCAACTGGAAAAAGACCTAGAATAAAAGGGCGAAGGTAAATACAAATGAGATTATATGGCTAAGAGACTTCAAAGTGTGTGGGGAGGTCATCCCAGAGGTAATGCTTATGCACATCTCAGCAAGAACTTGTAGACTGCCAAAGTGGATATTACCCCAAATGGTTGGGCTCCTGAGGGCTCTGGAGACACCCAGGTCCTATGGTCAAGGCAAATAACTCCAGAGATTGGTGCACCTAACATCTTGACACTCCAGACTTTGTTTCCTGAGCATACAGTTCACTATAGCATTAGTTGGATATAGCTCAAGTTTATTTTCTTCTTGGGGGCTTGTGGTGGCTTTGGAAATTTAGTTCGCTAAACAAAAAACAGCAGACAAGTTATTGATTTTTTTCCTCTATAGGGCCTGCACGTATGCTTCCTATCATCACACCAAGAGTTATACAGAATCCCTTAATCTCAGCTTCCATAATTGGTTCTTGGCCTATGCTTGGCCTACAAATGTTGGTAGAAATTGTTTGACATAGGCAGTCAAGTGGTAACAATTGTTTAGTCATAATGAGGCATGGAATATATCAATATAGTCTCCTGGTGTATTGCTCATAGAGTTGGTGTCAGAGAGTTGGTATATGCTGTATAATGGAACCTTCTTGACTTTATCACACAGGGGATGCATAGTAAGTGGTTAGGTGGAACAATTACTAGATTTTCCCGGGTTTTACTATTACAACTGCCAGGATCTCACTATTGCAGACTAATTGTATAGTTCCACAGGTATATTTATCTGCTCACCATGAATGATGAGCTAATGCTCTATGAGCATAAAGGCTTTTCCTTAACCATATTGTTTCCCAGTATGTCTTCTGTTCCCTTTATTTCAGGTGTGCTTTTTTGAATAATTGCTCTTTAAATCTGACTCCCTCTCCAAAGAAGGGGACAAGAATTATTCAAACCACTGTGAAGTACCAGAATTTTCCTAACAAATTTCCTAAAAGCTCCAGAATTCACTGAAAAACAAGAGACAACAGATGAAACTTTAATGAACTTCTGTAAATTCCCATAATGTGGCCAGCTGCCCAGGCTGAAAATCCTGTCTTATAACTTAAAATCATATTGATGAATCTATAATTTTGAGCATATCACTTGCAGTGCATTGATTTTAGTAACCAAAATATGAAAGTGACTAAACTCAACTCTAAGACAATCAGGGGGAAGAAAAGATTTTGATGGCCCTGAGACACTTGCAAGTTTTTCAGGAAGCAAAAGAGAGACCTCCATGTTGACCAGCACTAAAGTCACATTGCACTTTTCTGCATCTCTCTGCTTGTTGGCTACTTTCTCTTTAGTGAAATAAAGGTTTTTCATCCATAAGGAGGAATACTAGCAGTGATGGATTTGTCATTAACTCCTTACAAATGATGGCAACAAAGGAAACTGTGATTCTACCTTCCACTTTAGGAAAGTACAGGAAGAGTTCTGTAGGTTTGGCTTGGGAGAATTGACCTTCCCTTCATAAAATACCTGTACCCAGAGGACAGATACAGACTCAATTTGACTAGGTGGCCACCTGGAATCAGGCTTGTAGGTAAAGTGAACACAGTCTTTTTCCTACCTAAAACACTTTGGAAAATGAAAGTATGCACTGTTAATCATTATGCTGGGACAATAGATACATAAAATAAACTGTGCTTACTCTGCTGGGTGAGTGGTCTAAGACCTTAGAAAAATATCAGACATCCTATTTCTTACTTTAGTCCCATAATAAGAAAAACAGTGCATCTTAATTTCTTTGTTATTAAGAAAATTCTCTTTTACTCATTAACAATTTATTCTCATTAAATTTAATCTGGTAGGCTTGCTTTTGTCTTATAATGCTAATTATCAAAATTCCAGTGCCTAATATTAATAATTCAAGTCTTCTTTATTAACCAAATGGGAAAAGATGATTAACTTTTAAGAAGTCTTAGTCAATGTCAAAAATGAGACTGTACCAGATACACTGCAGCTTATTCTTTGCTACTTTTCAATTTAAGAAAAAGAGGCACTGTGGATGTTAAAAGTTATAGTTAAGGCGCCAGGGAAACATCTGACAAATAAGATATTGCCTCATGATGATAGGATTTAATTTTAGGTTTCCCCTGTATTTGAACACGAAAGAGACAACAAAGGTGATAATGGATGGTGAAATGCAAAAATGTTAAATATATGGAGGTAAGCTGACCAAGATATCCCAGAGTTTTTTTTCCTAGACAGGATATAAGATTGAGAGCTCCTCTGTTAATAAAAATCCATCCTCCTCCATTTCATTGTGAGAATTGAGCCCTATCACAGTAAAATTTCCCAACTTGATAATGGTCTGGACAAATGACAACTAAGAATCCTGAAACAATGATCTAGAGGAGACTGGCCTGTGTGTGAAATCAGAGGCCTGAATCAAATTGTAACTCCACTCCAAATATGTAAATATTTGGGACTCATTTTACTTACCATGAAACTGAGGACTCAATTTCCTTAGTAAGTAAAAATTAAACTTTCTGTGATTCTAAAGAATATTTTTCTCATGACCAAATGTAAAAAAAGCAATGTAAGAATAGGACATGAGATTGTAGTAGCAATTAAGTGAATTTAGAAGCAACATATATGCATTAAAACTGGTATATTTTTTCAAGTTATTGTTTACAATTAATGATATATCCCCAATATATTTTTATTATCACTAGGTAAATTATTTGTGGACCAGCAGCTATGGTTAAATGTAAATTAATAGTATCCCTGAATAAAATTTATTTTTTCAAAGAAGGCTTCCAGGCCTCCACCTTTCTCTATTTTCATCCCATGGTCAAAATTTAGCTACCTCTAAATGAAAACTCCCCTAGAGCAAAAAATTTTGTCTATTTTCTAGCAATTCTCATTTGTTATAGTTCCAGTATCATCTAGGAAATTTAAAATATATTGGTTTAATATATTGAATTATAGTATCAGTTAAAAACCTTTGGGGAACAAAAATTGTTTTGATTAAAGTTTGCAACTCAATTGGGAAAATATCTGATTGATTTACCCTCAGTTTTGGTTGAACAACTTTTTTGCCCTTACTAAAAATAAATGTTGACAGGTTGTTGAGGACATATGTATATAGCCTACTTAAATAATTTTGCAAACACGTCTACTGTTAGAAACCATAGGAAATAATACAAATGGCCATGGGAGTGCAATTAGGGGAAGACAAAGTGGAGAGAAGTCAATTTCTCTGAGTATTAATTATGAAAAAGTTTCTGTTCATGTTATAACTAGATAGTCCTCCCAACAGTCTAGTAAGATCATAAGAAATAAGTTTCTTCATTTTGGATCAACACACTTTCACACATACAAACGAAGGCATTTTTAAGGGTTTAAACTTGAAGCAGGGTCTATAAAAACAGTTTGACTCTTTGAGAAGAGTTAATTGGTTAAATAAATTATAGGCCCAATATGTTGCTCCTCTCTAAATTAGAAAACAGCCAGGCTTGTGTGAACATGTGAGTGTGTATTTATGTGTGTGCATTAATTATGTGCAGGAACATATATGTATATGAGAGCAATGAACCTAATTATTAACTCTATTTTGTAGACTCAAAGTACAAAGTTAATAAATTACTGAATACTTGGAAGCAGCATGAATTTTGTTCATTTTCATCATTGCAGTCCATATTAGAAGTAATTTCTGAGACTCAGGAAGTAATCATGATTACCACTAAGATGTATGGTTAATATTTCTTCCTTTCTTTCTGTACCCACTCTTTCTCTCTCTTTCATTTGGAAACATCAATGCTAGAACTATGTCTCTCTGCTAGGTCATCTTTCCTCTAGAACATTATTCTCTTATTGAATTTCTTTCTCCTATTAAATTTTTAAAAATGTAAATCAAACCTGATGTAGAAAGAACAACATGCCCAGAATTGGGTGGCCTCACAACCCAACACAACAATGTAATTTGCAGCAAAGGATGTACAGTAGCAGCGCCCCCAGGTAGACATCTGACTTCTCAGCATCTTGGGGGAACCAGTCAGCTACAGGTGCACTGTTTGAGTGCAGATGGGCCCTCTGGGCAGTTCGGGTGCCGGGAACCCCAGCTCAGCTTCTTGTCCACAGTCTGCCTGCTGCACATGTTCTTGTGGATGGGCCTAGGGTGGGTGGTGAGGCTTGGTAGGGCTGGACTTGGTGGCATTCTGGACATGGTGATGGGCTGACAGGATAGCTGTGGCCAGAAGTACTGGCTTGTGGTGGATAGCGGGGGCAGCGGGGGCAAGTCAGCACTCACAATCCAGTTCATCCCATTTTTAAAAATTTTATTGAAGTATATCATTCATACATGAACATACATAAACAATAAATGTGCCAGTTGAGCCCTGAATTTCAGCAGAGCTGCAACACCTACTCTCCAATTCATTGGACTCACCAAGAACTAACAAGGAGATGAGGATGGACAAAGAACTTAAGAGTCTACAACTGCAAGCAAGACAGTTCCATCCATCTGCCCCTCTCAGTTAGAAGCAGAGAGGGCATTACCATCTGAAAATTCTCAAGTTTGGGGAATGAACAATGAACTAAAGTAGGCTTATTATTATTATAATATAGCAATTATACTTCTAGCAATGGAAGAACTCTTATCATTGATGTAAAGGCAGGGGACACCAGAGGTTCTGAGGGATGGGAGAGGGAAGAATAGGTGCAATATGTGGGTCATTTTCAGGACATGGGTGGTGTCCTGCATGACATTGCAGTGATGGATACAGGCCACTGTACATTTTGTCATAACTTACAAAACTGTGAGGGACAAAGTGTAACTATAATGTAAACTGTAGTCCATGGTTAGTAGCAATGCTTCAATATGTGTTCCTCAATTGTAACAAATGTACCACATTAATGAAGGATGTTGTTAATATGGGAAAGTGTGTGTGTGGGGGGTAGGACATATGGGAATCCCTTATATTTTTATGTAACATTTAAGCAATCTAAATATTCTTTAAAAATAAAATAATTATTTAAAAAAAGAAAAAAATGCATAGTAAAAGTTGTGAACTTATAAAACAAACATGCATGACATCATACAGAGTCCCATACATCACCCCATCACCAATGCCTTGCATTATTGCAAAACATTTTTTATAAATTATGAAAGAATATCATCAAAATGTTACTACTAATTATATCCCATATCTTACATTTGGTGTATTTCCCCCCCCAAACCACCCTATTATTATTTTTTAAACATAGTTTTATTACAGAATTGTGAACTTACAAAGCAATCATGCCCATGTGTAGAATTCCCATAAAACATCTCTTCAACAACAGACCACACCATGGTGGAACATTTGTCAGGTTATGAGGTAATATCACCAGACTATTACCACCAATCATGGTCCATAGCACATTCAGTTCTATTTTGTAACACATTAGGACCCAACCACTAAAGATTCTTATACAAATCAGTGTATGATAGATGACAGAGCAGTCCAGCAAGATAGTCCATATACAGCAGGATGAGAAGAGTTTGGAGTTAGGAGAGAACAGTAGATGAGAACTGGAGAGAGAGTTTCCTGTTGGTTTTTCCAAACATAGATAGAGGCAGTTTTTGAAGAAATCTGTAAGTTTCAAAGACAGATCCTCAGAGTCAACCACCATGAGGAATTTCTTTTTAATTGGTAACAAAGAAGATCTAGATCATCAGATACAGGTAACACAGGAAGGAGGACAGCAGTTAGCAAAGCAATTTAGGTAACACAGATGGAGGCATCAGTAATGATAAGAAGGTATGTAATCAAGCTTTCCATGAACTTGCCAGGGTTAAAAGAAAGTTTGAAGAGGAGAAATGCCCTTCTCCAGCAGAGCCAACTCAGTAAAGAAAGGACAAGAAAGACAGTTATTGTGTCATTTCTAAGCATCCCATGAATTTTAGTTACCAAATATCAGGAAAGCACTCACCTTCTCATTCTTTTTTCACATCTTGTTCCTACCTTTTTGGCTTAAGACAGCAAGTCTGATAAATGATCACCATGTTAGCTTTAGACCAAGAAGCTGGCTAATCCTTTCCTGATGATAATACTAAGGTCATGTCAAGTTAAATTCAAAGGAAACACAATGGCTGCTCCTAAGATTATCTGATTATTTAAAAATATATGTCTGTATACACAGACACATTTTAAGGGTTTGCATTTTAAGAGGGGTGAACCAGTTTTGGAACCCAAGCTGTTTGCTAAGCTGAAGTCTTAGGTTGTGAAATAGTTTTTAACTTTTGGAATCATATTGCTTGTTGTTACTCTAAATAGAAACAGAGAGGTTTTTAAATGTGAATTTTTGCCCATCTTTGACAATTTTGATGTCAGTTTTAGTTAACCTTAGATATTCTGAATTTAATCTTCATAAGTAAGACATCTCAACCCTTTACTGGTGCTAAAACTTTTGTTTTCCAGTGGCCAAAATACCAAAATGTTTATTGTATTTATGGATTTAAAACTGCTTATAAAGCCTTTATTATTACCTATAATCTGGAAGATGATAATAACCTATGTGGCCAAATATTTGAGTTCATTTTGGATTAAAGCATTTCATTGTTCTTGGTTTTTAAATTTTACTTGTTTCACAGCTTTGTGGAGGGTAGAAATAAATAATTTGTTTTCAAGTGTTTCTAGATGAGGGATTAAAAAAAACTAAATCATTTTTGTTCTATGTAATATAAATTATGGAATTCATCTTTCCAGGGTCAGAGATGATTAATGTACTGCTATATACCTTTATACATTATTTACTTTTCAAACTAGTTATCAAGTATTTTTATGTTTGTAAGCAAATATGCTTTGACAGCATACCTTGAGTATATGTGAAGATAAATATTTATTTCCCACTGTTCATTTTTTTTAAAGATGTTTTACTTACTTACCTCCCCCCACCCCACCCCTAGGTGCTTGTGCTCGCTGTGACCATTTGCTTTTGCATTTTTCTGTGTCTGCTTGTCTCCCTTTGTTGTGTCATCCTGCTGCGCCAGCTCACCATGCCACGGAGTCGAACCCGGGGCCTCCCATATGGTAAACGGGACCCAAACCAATTGAGCCACAGCCACTTCCTCCCACTGTTCATTTTTAACTAAGAAAGGACCAAAAAAGTGGGAGCTACAGAACTGTGGTAGAAATTTACCTGCTATTCTGGTCTTGGTTGTACTCACCTTTGGCCAGTCACATACATTCTCAAAGCTTCCCAATAGAGTACAACTGACAGGATGAGGATCTGAAATCACTTTCAATATCCCCTACTACATATTGACTGTTATATCATGTATTAAATGTAAAACTTCTAATTGACAATTAGTATAATTGTGGGAGACTTATGAATTTGTTTTTAATTCTGTGGATTGTGTTTGAACAATTCAAATTTATGTTTACTTCATTTTGAGGTATTTTATAGTTGTCACTTTATTGAATGTGTACAGAAATCTTGTGATGTTTATAAAGCATATCCTTGGATAGCTTCAGATGCTAGAATTAAAACTGATCTGTTATCACATACACGCAAAAGGCATATATATGGTATTCCAGTTGGCCAACATGGTGAAATTATATGCTCTAGCGCAGGGGTTCTCAACAAAGGGTTCCATGAGATCGAATTGAAATTCAAAAAAACATTATTCTTGTGGGGATACATTAGTGTGAGTGTGATATATTTCTTAAATAATACACAGTATAATTTGGACTTAGTCATGGGCTCTTGGTTTTCTCCTGACTGGCAATGGGGTCTGTGGAAAAAAAAAAGGTTAAGAACACCTGCTCTAGTGTGTGCTGCCCACAGAATCTTTGAAAGATTAGCAATAACTGGCAAAGTCATCTTCCTCAGAATTCAGAAAATCAGTTAAAGTGTTGTAATAACTGGGCAAGTGACTAACCAGTCAAATACAGCTTTATTAAATGGTAGGAGAAGCTCATGGTACATTGCTGACCCCTTCCCCAACACTGACAGCAAGGTGTGGAACCATCCTGTGCTCCCATTGTGGGTCCCTGGCTCTGTTCCAGGTATAGCAGAGTAATTCCTATGCATATTCTGGGGTGCCTGACTAGTACCCCAGAATGAACCAAACAGAAGCAGGAAACTATTCTCTGGCAAACCTTCCTAGAACTTGCCCTGCAGTCAAAGTCACTTTGTGGAAAACAAGTCAAAGCAGTCTGGGGCAAAGGACTATCTTCATTTTTTTCTTTTTTCTTTATTTTTAAAGGAGTTTAAGATTACATAAATGTTACATCAAAATTGTAAGGGATTCTCACATAATCCACCCCCTACCCCCACTTTCCCCCATTAACAACATCCTTCACTAGTGTGGTATATTTGTAACATTTGATGAACACATATTAAAGCATTGTTACTAAACATGGACTGTAGTTTACATTATGGTTTACACTTTGCACCACACACTTTATATGTTTTGACTAATGTATATTGGATTACCTTATTTAAGTCATACAATAGAACACCCAGAATGGGAAGAAAGACTATTTCATAGAGATTAGACATGGCATTCAAAGTCCTGTAAATAAGGGAATTCTTGGGGCCACAGGAAGTTACAAGCCCAGAACAAGACACAGGTTCAGAGAAGACAATTGGAACCTACAATTCATATACTCCTCTGCTGATTTTGATAGAGGGCTAAACTCTGGAAAAAAGCACCAACTAAAGGAGAGCCTTTGCAAATACTGTGAAAAATATTTTTTGCACTGGTTTGTTTTAGTTAGGTACTGAACTCAAGGAAGTCTCTGTTATATTATTACCTGGATAGAAACGTAAGTAATAGATAGATCATGGACTAAATCCCAGAAATAACCCTTTCAAATATTAAAATGTAAATTATGTAACAAAGGATTGCATGACAAAGAAATGGAAAACAATTAACTAGATAAAAATGCAGAAAGCATCAAAGAAGAAGAAAAGATTTTGGATATACCAAACAAAGACTTTAAACAAATGAGGCTCAACATGCTCAAGGAGATAAAGGGGAAAATATAGAAAAAACTAAAAGATATCAGGAAAATAATGAACAATATGAAGTTCTCAATAAAGAGATGAAAATTTTACAAGGGAAGAAAACAGAAATAATGGTGTTGAAGACCACAATAAATTAAAAATTCCTTAGAGCATTTGAACAGCAGTTTGTAGTTTGCAGAAGTAAGATAAGCAAACTCACAAAGAAGACAAGTGAAATCATACAGGCTAAAGAACAGAAAGAAAAAAGTAATGAATAAAGTGAACAGAACCTAAGGAGCAAAGGGTTACCATCAAGAATGACAATATTTACATTATGGAAGACACAGAAGAAATAAGAGAAAAAGCCAGTAGGAATACTGAAAGAAATAATAGCAAAAATTCTGAAACTTAGCAAAAGACATTAATATGCATGTTCAAGAAGACCAGCAAACCACAAACAAGATAAACCCAAAGAGAACTATTTCCAGGCACATAATACAAACAGTTAAATGTCAGTGAAAAGGGGAGTGTTGTGATAGCTGCAAGAGAAAAGCAAGGGGGGTCCAAATAAGGTTAAGTGTTGAATTCTCGTAAGAAACCCTGGAGATAAGGTGGCAGTGGGATAAAATGTAAAGCCCTGAAAGAAAACAACTGCCAACCAAGCATTTTATAATTGGTGAGACTGTCTTTCAAAAATGAGGGAGATATTAAGATAATCACAGATAAACAAAAACTGAGATTGTTTTCACCACTGGACATGCTGCAGTGGTTTGAAGCTATGTACCCTAGAAAAAAACATGTTCTTAATTTAAATTCTTTCCTGTTGGTGTGAACCCATTGTGAAAAGGAACATTTGATGAGGTTTCTTCCATTAAGGTTTGGCACAAAGCAAACAGGATGGCTTTAATCCTAATACTGGAGTCCCTTATAGGCTGAAAACTGAAATTTTAAGTGCAAAGAAACCAGAAATTTATGGAATATGAGACTAGGACCAGAAGTAGCTCTATCAGGGGCCTCCTTGAGCTTCTGGAATGTGAGCTCCCAAAGAACAGAGTCCCATGTGAATGTTTAACTGAACATGGAATTAGTCAACCATTTCGGTGGAAATCATCATTGGAAATTCAGTTATGCAGAAAAGTTCTGCAGACATTTCTATTGTCTGATATATTGGTTCCCAGTAAACATCAGGCAAATCTGAAAAGACTGTGAAATTTGTATCAACAGTACCCTTACCAGAATGGACAAAAAGGTTCAGAGAAGGGACAAATTGAAGGGAGAATGACTTCAATGGTGAAACAATGGAAACCTAGGTCTGGAGTGAAGAGATTTCCTCAGGCCAAGAGAATGGGCCCACCCAGGTGTGGGTATTGCACCTCATTGTTAAGGAAGATTGCTGCTTCCCAAGTACTAAGATATGGGGGACCTGTGCCCTGGAGCATGTGAGAGCCAGAACACCACTCCAATGCTGAGAAATAGTGTGGCCTATGTCCTAGGGTTTATGGAGAGCCTCTCCACCACCCCAGTGCTTGGATAGGGTGAGGTCTGTGCCCTAGGGTTTGTATAGAGCCTGGCTGCCATCCCAATGCTTGGAGATGGTAAGAGTATGTGCTGGTCATCTTTTACTGGAAATTAGTTCTAAATTAGCATATGAAAGGATTTCCTTTTGGCTTGTGCTTCTGAAGGAAGGGCCAAGGTAGAGCTGGCCACAGACAGGAATGTGGAGTGCATCCACACTAGTTTCCTCAGTGGTACTTGTGTCACTGTTCATGTTTGAGTTCCTTGTATGAAAGGTAGTAGCTAAAAACCACATACACTGTGAGCACCATAGAAAGCCCAGTGATGATTCCTTTCTTTACTTTGATGATGGACTTATTATAATACTAGAAGCAAATTTTTTGAAATGCTCAAGCAATGCCTCTAGGGGTGATATACCACATCAGTATCATTTGGCAGCTCCAGCCACTGCGCAAGTGTTTCTAAGCGGTGGGGCTTCTGCTCCAAAGGGCCTAGAGATAAAATCACTGATCCATTAATGACCCTCAGACCTTTGATTCTAATGAAGTTTGCCCTGCTGGGTTCCAAATTGTTTTGGAACCAGGATCCCTGGTTTGCTTCCAATAGCTCCTTATTATTGGAGAGGGAATGTCATCTCATGCCTGTCCCTGCATTGCATATTGGAAGCAGATGACGTGTTTCATAGATGTCACAGGTCCACATATAGAGAGGGGAATTGTGTCCCAGGACAGACCACACTCAAAATAATGGTAATATTTTATACCCATTTGGGATTAAAAATAAGAAAAAATAAATTAAATTAAAATAAATAGAATTTTATTTAAAGGTTCCAAAAATGACAAACATATTTCATTTATTCATTAACCTTTAAAGAAAAGGAATGAAATCTAAATTATAACCAGACCTTTTACATGTGGTAGTATTCAAAGTTCCGTTAAATTATATGAGAAATAAAATAGCTATAGAATTTTAACCAACTATTTCATAAAGAAGATTTGAAATAAATATGGATATTATATCTCTGGATGGAAGGTTAAAAATCGTAATTTTGAGGAGGGGCATTAGTAAGCGGGTGGCAAAAACACCAAGCAACTGCAGAAACAAGCAGAAACTGTCAAAAATAACTTTTCCAGAACTATAGCAAACAGTCAAGGGTAAACAGCAACCATGTAAATGTTGATTCAGGAATGAGAAATCCTAAATAAGTTAGGAAATGGCCTGGTGCTTTCACCTGCTCTGATACCATCACCTCCTCTGGGTCCATGCAATAGTCTATGGATATGATAGCAGCCTGTGTTCCCAGTATAGTGATATACATTCTTATTGAGCATTTCTGGTTCTGATTATTAGTACACATCAGAAACAATGGAAGCAAGAAGACACTAGGATAACCTATTTAAAGTGCTGACAGAAAAAAAAATAGACTATCAGCCAAGAATTTTAAATCTCTCAAGACAGTCCTTTAAAATGAGGAAGAAATAAAGACATTTCCATATTAACAAAAGCTGAGGGAGTCTGTTACAGCCTACCACAACCTACACCTGCCCTTCAAGAAATATTAGAAGGAGTCATTGAAGATGACACTAGACAGCTATACCCATATGAAGAAATAAAACTCCACAATAAATGTAAATTCCTGGATATACACAAATGTCAATATTGTTGTAGCCATGGTTTATAACCTACTTTTTATATCTAACATGATTTATAATAAATACATTTAAAAATTATGATTTTATATTATTGGGCAAAAAAGAGTATCTTCCTGTAATTTGTGACCAGAATAACATAAAAAAGGATGAAGGAGTACAGAAGCAGAGGTCATAAATATTATTCAATTTAAGTTTATCAATTCAAGCTAAATTGCTATAGATTATGGTGTTAAATTCAAACTCCATGGCCAACAGAAGAGAAATATTATTAAAAACTACAATAAAATTAAATTGGAAGGGAAATAAACTGTTTAACTTCAAAAGGTCAGTTAGAGACAAAAGAAAACAGCAGGAAAGGAAATGAGAGACAAAAAGGTAATCTATAAGACTTACACAAATAACAAAATGTCAAAGTCCAAAATATAAGTCCTGCCTTATCTGTAATTACTTTGACAGTAAATTGACTATAATCTCTAATCAAAAGGCAGAGATTGGCACAATAAGGACAAAAGGGCATATTCCAACTTGATCGTATTTCAAAGAAACTTACCTTAGACACAATGAAACAAATAGGTTAAAAGTGAAAGGATGGGCAACAGACTAACAGGTAGAGCTGAATGCTCTCACATAAACAATGGTGAAAGAGCCAGAAGCTGTTGGAGGAATTGCTTTGGGGGTTAGCAGACCAGGAAAGTGCTATACAACTCCCAGGAGGATGAGGGACAGAGTGAGGAAGAACTGAAAATGACATATGTGAGTTACAAAGCCCAGATGGCAGTTGGGAAATGTTCCCCTCCTGAACCCCAAGATATATAAACCAGGGTAAAACACATGGTGTACTGCAGCCAACTGAGAGAGAAACACTGTCAACTCCCTGTCAACTGTTTCAAGGGAAAAAGGATGGGAGGCTGGGGTGCTTTTCTTCAGTGAATTTAGCCAGTAAAGCCCACTTTGAATCTCTGATCTGGAAACTCAACACAGGAACAGAGGAAAGCCAAGACAGAAAAACACCTCTTTGGAATGAAGTGCTGAAAATCACCATCTGATGGCTGGTCTGGAAATTGCAAGGGCATAAACTGTTCATGATCTCTGTATCCAAGCCCTGGGAGAAAATCTGTGATCCCTAGTGAGTCCCTGGCCCAATTTTGAAAACTTAAGTTGGGCAATTTTAAAGCCTGAGAATAAATGGAGCCAAATATCAAAGAAGAGCTGTGAAAAAAGAAAACAATAGGTAAGAGAGAGAAATTAGTCATCAGAGTAAATTCAGATGCTTAGACATCAGCAACAAATTGGAAGCTATACTAAGAAACAGGAAGAGATGGCCCAGCCAAAAGAACAGAACAAATATCCTGAGATACAGGATTTAATACAAGTAATCAGTGATAATCACACAACTGTTCTGAATCACTCCAAAGAATTTAAAGAAAATATGATTAAAGAAATACAAGATACTAAGAAGGCAATAGGAGAGCATAAAGAACAATTTGAAAGCCTGCAAAGAAAATAACGGCCTTATGGGAATGAAAGACACGATGGATGAGATTAAAAGTACATTAGAGACAATAAGAGCAGATTTGAAAAGCTTGAAGACAGAATTAGTGATTTCAAAAACAGAACATCTGAACTAGAAAAGGTGGGAGAACAGAAAGTGAAGAGAATATAAAAAAAATAGAACAGAGTATAAGGGAATTGAATGACAATCAGAAACTCACAAATATTTTCATTACTGAAGTCCAAGAAGGATAAAAGAATGGTAAAGTGGCAGAAAGTATATTTGAGGAAAGAATGAGTGAAAACTTCACAACCATTAAAAAGGGCATAAATATCAATATCCAAGAAAGACAATGCACCCCAAACAAAATAAATTCGAATAGACCTACCATGAGACACCTACTATTCTGAATGATAAATATCAGAGATGAAGAGAGGATTCTGAAAGCAGCAAGAGAAAAGCAAAGCATCACATACAAGAGAAACTCGATAAGATTAAGCACTGACCTATCTTAAGAAACCATGGAGGAGAGAAGAAAGTGGTATGATGTATGTAAGGTACTGAACAAGAAAAACTGTCAGGTAAGAATCCAGCAAAGCTGTCCTTCAAAAATGAGGGTGAGTTCAAAGTCTTTGCAAAAAAACAAAAACTGATAGAATAGGTTACCAAAGACAAGATTTGCAAGATACTAACAGAAATGCTGCAGTCTGAAAGGAAAAAACAAGGACAAGAGATTTGGAAAAGAGTTTAGAAATGAAGATGATTAGGAAGGGTAAACTAAAGGATAAGAAGACAGACAATAAAATGATATGACAACAGAGAACCAAAAGACAAAATGGATGAAATAATTAATGCTTTTACAGTAATAACACTGAATGTTAATGGATTGAACTCCCCAATCAAAAGACATAGACCAATAGAATGGATATATATATATATATATATGAGCTGTCTATGTGTTGTCTGCAAGAGACCCACCTCAGACAGAAGAACACAACCAGGTTAAAAGTGAAAGGTTGGAAAAAAGTATTCCACGCAAACAGTAACAAAAAGAAGTGGTTTAGGCCAGATAAATGTAAAATAATATCATTTTATGTGAACAGTAATTACGCAATCCAACTGTCAAATTGTTCCTGTGATCAGTATTCTTTAATTTTTCTCATACAAAATAAATACCTTCTTTTAATTGAGGAGGACTAGAGAAGATATATATTTTTAAATACTTCATTTTTCTTTAACCCCTTCTTATTCATACTCTTCAAGTAACATATTTGGATCAATAATGATTTACCATGACAACTGTTGAACAAGATTTTTAGTTTTTCTATCTTATAAAATTATGAGATGGCAAATGGTTATCCACTGTAATTCATTTCAAATAAGATGTGATCAACTCCCAAATAGGAATTTAATTATCTAGAAAGAATTATGGCCTAAATGGAAATTACATAAATCAATAATTTATTATGCCCAATAGAACTGTAATATAAAAATTAGAATTATGTTATAATTAGTTGCTATTATATTTGAAATATTTTCATTTATGAAGGTTTGTTGCTACACTATTTTTTATAATTAATTATATTAAATCTAAACTGGTCTTGCAATCTCTTTTAAAATTGTAATTTCTTCCAATCTGTTTTTCTATTTATTTTAGAATTTTACAATAAAGGACTTTTTATCAGCTAAAAAAAAAGCCATTTATTATATACTTTGGATAGATCATGTGGTATGGAATATATTTCAGTAAAACTACTTAATAAACAAATAAATAATTGTGCAAGAATAGTGAAATAGCAGCTATGTCAGCAGGGGAAACAGAGAAACTGAAAGGTGAGAAATTTTTTTCTTTGTCTGACTTTTGTTTATTATTATTATTGAAACAATGAAAATGCTTTAATGATTGAAGTGATGAACACACAACGATGTGATTATAACAAATATCACTGATTGTATATTTTGCATAAATTGTATGCTTTATTAACATGTATCAATAGAATTTATTTGTTTAAAAAAAGTGAAAGGATGAAAAAATAAGCTCTATGCAAATAGAAACCAAATGAATGCTGGAGGGGCTACCCTAACATTTGACAAAATAGCTTTAAGTGATAAATTGCTGCAGGAGACAAAGAAAGACATTACATATCAATAAAGGGGTCAATAATTCAAATATGCACCTAATAACAGAGCTACAAAATACACGAAGCAACATTGACAGAATGGAAGGAGAACTAGTTTTATAATAATAGTTGGAGATTTCAAGATTGTCAATAACAGAGGACTTGAACAATATCATAAGCCAACTAGTTATGAAATTCACATACAGAATACTCCAAACAAAAATAATAAAAAAATATATTCTTCTCAAGAACAAATGCATCATTCACCAAGACAGACATTACCTAGCTTACAAAACAGATATAAATATATTTTTTAAATGAGTGAAACCATACAAACCATCTTCTCCAGCCAAAATAGAATGAAGTTAAAGAAATCTGGAAAATTTACAAATAAACAAAAATTGAACAAATCTAAGAATAAATCACAGGGGAAAAACAAAATATTTAGAGATAAATGAAAATGAAAACATATCATAACAAAACATATGGGGTGCAGCAAAGGCAGTGCTCGGAAGGAAATTTATACCTCTAAATACTTACATAAATAATAAGAAAGATCTCAAATTAATATCCTCTCATAAAACCATGAGGAACTAGAAAAAGAAATGCAAACTAAAAATAAAGTTAACAGTAAGAAGGGAATAATAAAATTTAGAGTGGAGATAAATGAAATTGAGAATAGAAAACAACTGAATCAATGAAAACAAAAGTTTAATCTTTGATAAGATTAGTGAAATTGAGAAATCTTTAGCTAGACTGACAAAGAATATAAGAGACGAGAAAAGAAAATCATAACCTCATTTTCCTTACCAAAATAGATGCAAAAATCTTCAACAAAATGCTAATAAATCGGCGGGTTGGAAACGAGCGCCCCTTGTGCACGTGTGGAGAGGCGGCGGCACCAACGCGGCGGCGGGAGACATCCCCGCCCCCTCCGAAGGTAGAGGGCCGCGCTCGATTCTCGCGGCCTCCGTCACCCGCTCAGCTCCCTGCCCTGGGCGAGGAGGCTGGCTTGTGGTGTTGAGTGGCCCGAGCTGAGGGCGCGAAGAGCTCAGGGAGGCGACGACGACGGCGTTGATATCGGTGGTAACGACGGCCTCAGCAGGCGGGGAAGATGAAAGGTAGCCGGATCGAGCTGGGAGATGTGACACCACACAATATTAAACAGTTGAAGAGATTAAACCAGGTCATATTTCCAGTCAGCTACAATGACAAGTTCTACAAGGATGTGCTGGAGGTTGGCGAACTAGCAAAACTTGCCTATTTCAATGATATTGCAGTAGGTGCGGTATGCTGTAGGGTGGATCATTCACAGAATCAGAAAAGACTTTACATCATGACACTAGGATGTCTGGCACCTTACCGAAGGCTAGGAATAGGAACTAAAATGTTAAATCATGTCTTAAACATCTGTGAAAAAGATGGCACTTTTGACAACATCTATCTGCACGTCCAAATCAGCAACGAGTCGGCAATTGACTTCTATAGGAAGTTTGGCTTTGAGATTATTGAGACAAAGAAGAACTATTATAAGAGGATAGAACCTGCAGATGCTCATGTGCTGCAGAAAAACCTCAAAGTCCCTTCTGGCCAGAATGCAGATGTGCAAAAAACAGACAACTGAACAAATTACAAATGAACTTTCTTGCACTTGCTTGTCGCCAAATAAAAGAGAGGCCCATTGATTTTTCCCCTTCTTTCTTTTAAAGCCCCTCCTGCCCTCCCCCACCCCCCGTTTCTCTTCTATCTTTCCTTCCTTTTCCTCTGTAAGTTTTAATACTTTCAGGACTTTAAACATTAATCATGTTTGGATTGTTTTAGTTTTCTGACTTTCTTGAGGTGGTTTCATTGAAGGAAGGAGAAGGTATAGGTATGTTTAGTTTCACAGTTAAGAGATATGGTCCCAAAATTGGGGTGTCAATTTCAAATTTTTTAGCTAATTTTTTTATATGTCCTGCTTTCACATTGAAGGGCAGAGCCTACAAAATATTGTATATTTCAAAAGACAAAAAGCAGCAGCAGCAATATCTTGTTCTCTAATTCATAGATAAAGCTTAGTGTGTTGTGGTACTTTGGGTTTTTAAAGACTATTTGTGGGATACTAGTCCCTAAACATTGCCTTCACTCCACCTTTAGTCCTTCTTAGCAGTATCTCAGGAGTTGGACCATTATTCTTGTAAGAAATATTTACTTTTTTTTTTTTTTTAAGCAGTTATTTCCTCTCTTCCTTGCTGGTGGTTATGGGTAGATGGGGCAGGTTGGTTAGGTAGTGTTAATACTTTGATCTCAGTATTTCAGTTAAACTCCCTTTTGCTAATGAGTGGTCTGGTTGTTAGCAGGTTTATTTTTCCTGCTGATTGTTAATAGTGGCATTAACTTTTAGAGTGTGGGCTGGTGAAATTATTTTAATATTCCACCTACAGATATATGGCCTTTAACTGACCTAAAGAGGTTTGTTCTGATTTACTTTTTTTCCTCTTGTCCTTTTTCTTCAGTAAACACAACAGTAGTTTTAGTCAACATTGTTAAAAATGGAGTTTGTGTCCTTATAGTTCAAGACTCCTAATTAGACCTGAAGCAGGTGTTTTCTCTTGGACATATTAAAAAGAACTTAAAAGGAAGTTTAGATGAACTAGTGGCACATGCAAAAAAATGCATTTAATATCAGCTAATGCAGGCTGCTAAACCTGTGGCCACTGAGTGATTATATATAGGAAGGAATATCTAGGCAGTATTTTTGAGAATATAGCTGTGCTATTGCTTATCTGTTGGCAAACATCCTAGATTTGATTATGCTCTGTGCCTACGATGTTGAGTTTAAGGATTTGGGGAAGAGTGGAATTGTTAAAATATTGCTTCTATTCTTGGAAAAGTAGAAGTCTGGAAGTGTTAATAATGCATGTGTCACTGTGACTTCCTCTATAGACAGAACTGATTTATGCCAGAAAATTTTCTGGCACATAGGCAAGTGGCTTTAATGGGTTGATCAATTTTTGTAAGATGGGAAACATCCGAGAGTTTCTTGTTTTCCTCCTATAGTCCCATCTTCAATATTTATAAATTTTTAGATTGCCAATACTGATGGCCCATTACAGTGTCTTACTGGATTTTTAAAACAGTGCACAGGGTTTGAGTTTTCTCTTTAACTTTAAAAGGAACGTTGATTCATGTCTATCCTCTTAAGTAAAATTCTAGTATGAAAGTCTCATCTCTCCAGATACACTATCTACAAAATGTTTATGCACATTTTGTAATCCTAAGTTCTTATTTGAGAATGTGAAAGTATAATAGACTTAAACAGTCTAATATATTGAGTGCCAAGAATAATAAAGAAAAGGAAGGTAGTTGATGAATGAATATATAGGTGTCTAATCTTAAGATAGTAAAAACCTAGAAAAGACCACATTTTCTTGATCATCAGTTTCTGAAGCAGTCCAAATTTAAGCTTAGAAGAAATGTTTCACATTAAGCACCTTTAATCTTCTTGGATAAACTTCAGCTTGCTCTTGCCAAGAGAAGAGTGCTTGAGTTACAGAAGGCATTCCTTTGAAGAATTCACTCTTTTTTGTAAATTTCCAGATATCAAAATAGATTTTGATAGGTAAATGAGTTTTCTGAGATGACACTGCCTGTACTTCTATAACCATTTTGCCTGGACTATCTAATCAGTCCTATGAATGTATCCCTAAATGTGGTTATTGAAAACAGAATAGCTGCCTCATTACAATTAAGTACATGTTATTTAAAGAGGGGAAAAAATTAAATTTTGAATTGAGTGTGTAGGCTCCCTGTCACAATTTCTTTTTCCACACTAGTCAATGATTTAACCAAAATTGTAAATGTTTGTAAAGGGTTAATTGTCCTGCATCAAACTTGTATTAAGTAATTCCATCCACTTACAGAGGAGGTGAATGTGGAGGAGGTAGAAGCTGGGCACTCATTCATATGCCTGAGAGTCAGTAAAGACTGAGTGTTCCATGTTGAAATGGTACTTTTGATATGTATAATAAAAATTATCTTGAAGGTGAAACAATAATTCCATTAACTGGAAGATCACAGAATGTGTCCATGATATTTTTCAGGACAGATAGTTGTTACTGTGGTGTGAATAGGTAAAAATTATACTGTATGGTAATTGCATTTAAGTTCTAAAGAAAGAATCTGCAGATAAAACTATGCAATATGTAATTTATCCACATTAGTTTTCATTTGGGTAAGGAAGTTCTGAAATACCCCCAAAGCAGTTTACTTAACATTTGAAAGTCCTCCAAAAATAGAGCTATTGGAAAAGCATTGTATATGGTGGTGGAAAAGATAAGCTCCCTCAGTTTTTTGGAGGGAAAAACTAAAAATACTTAAATGGCTAAGTTTTACTTGGTGCAGTTAAGATTAAATTTGTCAATTTTAACATTGCTGTTACATCTGAAATAAACTTAAGTGATGTTCTGGTAAAAAAAAAATGCTAATAAATCAAATCCAAGAGAATATTAAAAGCATTATACCTCATTACACAGTGGGATTTATCCCAGGAATACAAAATTGGTTCCACACAAGAAAAGCAATTAATGAATTTAATATATCACATTAAAAGAATGAAGTAAATAGCATGCAGGGAAGGGTAATCAGTATTTTGTTGAGGATTTCTGCATCTATATTGGTAAGGAAAATTGGTCCCTAATTTTCAGTTCTTGCAATGTCTTTATCTGATTTTGTATTATGGTAAAACTGGCCGTATAGAACGAGGGAAGAGTTGTCTCAGAATGAGTTAAGAAGGGTTTCTTCCACTTTAATTTTTTGTAAGAGTTTGAGAAAGATTGATGTTAATTCTTTTTTGATGTTTTGTAAAATTTACCAGTGAAGCCATCTATTCCCAGAGTTTTCTTTTTTGAAGGTTTTTGTTTACTGTTTCAATCTTTCTTTACTTATTATATGTCTGTTCAGATTATCTATTTCTACATGAGTCAGTTTAAGTAAATTTTGTGTCTCTACAAATGTGTCCATTGCACCTAGAGTATTGGTTTGTTGCTGCCATTTCCATGCTGGAAGCTGCCCAATGTATTCAGCCTTACACGAGGATGTTGGAGGCTCACCTGAGTGATTGGTGGCATATCAGGGTCTTGTTTCTGCTGCTGGGAGAGTGGGTATTCAGCAGTGACTGGAGCTAGGTTGTCCCTGCTGAATGGAAGTTCATGTTGCTGAGGCCATGCAAAAGCTCTATCCCTACCACCATTGCCAAATTATTCATGATCCCATTGGGCAATGACATGGGTGGGAGTGGAAAAAATCTCACTTGTATCAACAGAACAGGTCTTACTATGCATTTGTTTATAAAAATTATCCCCTGATGATGTCTCCCTCTGGTGGGCATTCACATGGGACATAAATTATTTTCATGTTTTATACCTATTCAGAAAGGTCTATCCATCCATCTCCCACAGAAGTCCATGACTCCAAATTTCCAGTCATATTGATTGCAAGTCCATGATTCTCCAGTCTAATCACTGGCCACAGACCTTGAATCAATAAATAAAGTCACCTCCAACCACTTCTCCTTCCAAACAAAATTTACAACCATATTTTGATGACTGGGAGGGTTTCCCTTTACCTCTGTCCTTTATTATTGTCCAAGAATGGAACTGCAGGGCTGAAACTGTACAATTTCAAGTGATACCTACATATTGCTAGAACATCTGTAATCCAGGCCCTAATCTTCTCTTCCTAAATCAACTGATTATCGGGAGGTCTCCAATTGGTTCAGGCTGGGGAACAAAAGGAAATATGACAGAAGTGGGTGTTATAGGCACTTGGGCAGTTTCTTCACATAAAAAGCACAGTTGCCCATTAACCTAAACATGTTGCGGACCCTTCTCTTGTTTTGGTCCCCATTCAAAACGAGCAGGTTTTCAGGTCCCTTGCTAAATGTACTGGGGTAACACACTCAAATGAGGATTATGCTGTCTACAAAATCCAAAGAAGATATCTATACATTATAACTATTTTTCAGTTGGGAGGGAGTTGCATCAACTATTTTTCACTTTATTTATGTTTTCAGATGTAAATTTCTCATATATTCTCACCATGAATAATATCAGTGAAAACAAACTATCCACAATATGGATAAAACTTAGCAATAAAATGAGTGAAGAAAAGTTACAAAAAAAACACACCAGGATTCCCATTTTATAAAATCCAAAAGCCCATTTAAATATATTGCTTAGTGATACCTACATAGGTGATGAAACTCTGTCTTAAACAAGAGACTGATAAACACAGGCTTCACACAGGTTGTTTTCTCAGAAGGGTGACATGGGGAAGGGCACAGTGGCACATGGGCATCCAGTTCCTGACGCGGGCAGTGGATTCAAGGGTGTGCATTTCATTGAAATGAACGTGACAGATGCTACACTTATTCTTCTGTAGGAATCAATTAGTAACACTAAAAATTAAATGATGTTTTATACACAAACATGCACACATAGTGCCAAACTATAAACAATCCAGCATGGATCCTGGAAAGTGACAGCTGAGTATGAAACAAAGGATATGTAGGAAGCTAGAAAGAAATTAAATAAAAATGGGTACTGCAGGGGATTATTGGTGGGGGGTGTCTGGGAGGGGGCATTCATGGGAATTAGTTCATCCGAATATACATGAAGATATACAAAATCGTTCTAAAGATCAAAAGATGGGGCATGGTCACGATGGGTGGACAATCACACAATAAATGAGGGAATCTGAATTCCTAGCCTGGAGAGCTCTGCCACAGTCTCCAAGGGAGCAGCAATAGTCCTCTGAGTGCAGGGACAGTGTCTGTCAAAAAAGGAGGACCCACTGATGTGTTCTTTTTATTGATGACTACTCTTGTGAGTCTTTGCTCTTGTAACTGAGACTTAGCCTGCAGTTGTGGGGTGCCTAAGGGTTGCCACCTGAGAGCCTCCTTGTTGCTCAAATGTGGCCTCTCTCTAAGCCAAACTCAGCATATGATTGCATTACCTTCCCCCTAACGTGGGACATGACTCCCGGGGATAAGCTTTCCTCGCAATGAGGGATTAATACCAAGTGCCAACTGGCAACACAACTGGAAAAAGACCTTGAATAAAAGGGGGAAAAGGTACAGACAAATGAGTTCAAGTGGCTAAGAGACTTCAAAGAGAGTAGGGAGGTCATCCCAGAGGTAACTCTTACGCACACCTCAGTAGGAGCTCATAGAACATCTAAGTGCCTATCACCCCACACAGAGGAGCTCCTGAGAGTTCTGGAGACACCCAGGTCCTATATCCAGGGGGATAGCCGTAGAGACTGATGCCTTATCAATGGGCTCTATTTTGGAATCTGTGCTCCTAATAGTGACAGAATTGGACTCAAATAAGTCCTCCCTGCACATGGTTCATCAGTCCCTTCTATTCAAACCTATATGTGATGCAGAAGTTTTTAGGTATACTTCCAGAGACTGGAGCCTCTGGCTTACCTATGTACCACGTGTGCGTGGAATCTCGGTGGAGCTGCAGCTCCTACCCTACAGCTCAATGGACTCATCCAAGTCACCTGGCGAGGAGACAACGATGGGCAACGGCCATCCCAGGGAGTGGAGAGGGCCTGCATCTGCAGGAAGGATCATCCCACCCACCATATCCATGGGATATAAGCCCTCTCTCACTTGGAGGTGGAGTGGACATCACCATCCCAGTCCCCTCAGGATTGTGGGAAGAACTATGGGCTAGAGTGGACTTGATGGTATTCTGTTGTATACATATGGTGATTCGAGCAATGGAAGAAATTATAACAATGAGGTGGAGCCAGTGGCCACTTGACACTTTAGGGGCAGGGAGCGGACAATTAGTTGAAATACAGGGGCTTCTTTGAGATTTGGAGGTTGTCCTGAGTACCATTGTGGCAATGGATGTAGGCCATTTTAAATCAGCACACACCACTCAGAACTGTGTGGGAGAGAGTGTGGACTACAATGTGAACTGTGGTCTATGGTTGGTGGCAAGGCCCCAGGATGTGTAAGTCCATTGACGGTGGTGGGCCACACTTGTGGGAGATGTTTGCATGGGATGTGATGGGAGGTGTGGGAGGTAGGCAACATGGGAATCCCAGGGGGTTCTGTGTAATATTTTCGGTAATCTAAGCACCTCTTAAAATATATTAAAAAAAATAATAATTACTGTAAATAAAGCTACTTTACTTGTGCAAAAAAAAAAAAAGGAAAAATGATTGAAGTGATAAATGCACAACTATGTGATAATCCTGAGTACTATTGATTGTACACTTTGAATGGAATTATGCTTTATTAACAAGTATCAATAAAATTGATTTTAAAAAGAAAAAAGAAACAAAAAAAAACATCAGAATGCATCCTTTGCTTCAGGTAGCAACATTTAAATCTCCTTTTCTAAGCATCTAACAACACTAAATATTTCTACAATAAACAACAATGACATGATTGTATATGTTTAGTTTTCTACTTCTAGAACCAATCTATAGACAAAGCACAGAAGACTTCCTTGCAGCTTCAGAGCACATGAGCTTCAGAGTCTTACAAACCTTACTGCATAAAAACAATCACATAACTCTTCAGAATACACTGCAAACCTTACAAAGTTTTACTTTCTAAAAAACAAGCACATAACTCCTCAGAATACATGACAAACCTTACAAAGCTTTATGTGTAAAAGTAATAAAATAACCCTTCAGAATACATTGTAAATCTTAAGTTTTACTTTGTAAAGATAATAATATAACAAAAATGAGAGGGAAGGTGAAGGGAGGGTAAGGGCATGGATTTTTTTTTATCTTTCATGGAGGATGTTGATAAACACTGTCAAAATTATCAGTCAAAACATGTGTGCTTAATTGTATTACTGAAAGTGACAATGTTACAGTGGTGTTGAAGGAGGAAAGCTATAACACTCATGGGGTGGGGAGCTGTGGGATAAGACCACCTGTTCCTCAGGGACTAGGCTGCAGGGGCACCTCTGTGGATAGCCTCCCTGTGCCACCCCCATCCCAGCCACAACTGGCCTCTCAGAGCTGGGTCCAGCTTCATACCACCTTAGGGGTCACTGAATTTTTCACAGGGTCAATTTAGACTCCAATGCTAACCAGAAATGCCTGCCAGTCTAGGCCCTTGTTTTTAGAACAGGTTTTTGTATCAGCTCCAGAAGGTGCCTCAGAGTAAACCTTTCCTATTACTAGTTCTGATTCCAGAAGGAACATGTGTCCTCAACACAGACCAAACAGAAAGGACAGGTTTGCGGGGAGCTTTTGAGAAAGTCCTACTTGCTTTTCTGGGTGAACTTCCGGAAGCAACTCTCTCTCCACTAGAACCTAAGGTATAAAGCACATGGCTTCAATTGCTCCCTCCACTGCTGTACAACAAAGCAGAACCAGCTGTGGGATGAGGCCAGCATGGTGAGCAGCACAGTAGAGAATGGGAAATGGAAAATTCTGAGCCCCTGGATCAAGCACCCTAAGTAAGACCCACCTTCCTGCGGGACTTCCAAGGCATTGGGGCCAAACTTTCCTCCCTCTCTTAGACATTCTGAGTCTGTGTTTCTGTTTCTTGGATCAAAGCACCCTAATGAACACAGAGAAGGATAGCTACCATGATGCACAGGAGCAGAAGTCACACCTCCTGGACCTGAAAGATCAGCAAAGGCTTCCTGGGGGAAGCTCCCACTGGCAGTCCTGAGCCAAGCAGGGTGGATGAAGATACCTTCCAGTTGTAGGTGCCAGTCCAGCGATGACCCCCAGTGCCCTTGGGGAAGAGTCAGGACACAGGGAGGAGGTGGAGAACCACCAGCGCCAGCAGTCGGGATTTTACCCTGAAGTTGCCTCAAACAGTTTTGCACTTGGGAGTGCCCTGCCCAAAGGCGCATTTCACAAAGAACCCTCCAATGGCAAAGGCAAGGCAAGAATGCAGACAAAGAGACAGGCCATGGCAATCGAGCACTAGAGGAGGAGGTCCTCAACAAGGTAGGGGCAGAGAGGGAGAAGGGAACCGGGGAGAAAATGGACACAGAACTGCTGGATTTCCTGACTGATGAGACTGTAGATAAGGGAAAGAGGCATCCAGACAACGTCCCAAGATTCCAGGTCGGCAACACCATTCCCTGGGAAAAGAAAAACTTCTGAAGAGAAAGTATGAGACATTCTGAATGAATCCTGAAGATATCATGTTGAGTGAAATAAGCCTGATACAAAAGATAAATGTATGATCTTGGTGATATAAAATAATTTTTTAAAAAAACCAAATTCACAGTCAGAAATTAGAATTCAGGTTATCATGGGCTGGGGTAGGGTAGGGAAATGGAAAGTTAATGCTTAATTTGTCCAGCGTTTCTATCTAGAATGATGGAAAATTTGTGATACATTATGAAGGTAATTAACAGCACTGAATTATATATCTGAATGTGGTTAAAAGGGTGGAATATGAGAGCCAATGTGGCTTAGTGGTTGAGCCCGGGCTTCCCATATGAGGTCCCCCCCAAACCAAAAAAAAGGTAAATATGTTACTAGAATAAAAATTAAGGAAGAAAAACAAAACAACCCCACAAGACTGTGCAACACCGTGTATCCTAATAAAAACTATTAACTATAGTTAATAGTACAATTATAATAGTTTCAACAATTGTAACAATGGTTACCACACTAATGCAAGCTGTTAATAATATTTTCTGTATGCATTTTCTGTTAATCTACAATTTCTCAAATTTAAAAAAAAAAATACTGAGGAGAAAGCCCAGGTACGTGGGGGCCACCGCAGAGGGGAAGGCGGGAAGCAGCAGGCATGCGCACTGCGGCTCTTTCGCTCATCCCAGAGTGGCTGACGAAGCCTCCTGGAGCAAAGCACTGTCCTGAGTGCTGGGGTCAAGAAGAGCTCCCAACTCCACGCAGCTCACTTTCGGGCGGCGGGACAGGCAGTAAGAAATAAAACAAATACACCAAACGAAAGCAAGGTGAGCAGAGCGCGCCTGGGCGGCCACATCCGACTAGGGCTCCCAGGTCAATTTCCCCCCCTGCCCGAGTCAAGGCGCGGCACAGGCAAACAGCCGCAGCGCGGCCGCCCAAGACCCGACGGGGGAGCGGGCCGGGGCCTCGGGAGCGAAAGGCAGCGGCGCATGGGGGCGGGCGTTGGGAGCGCTCGCTGGGGCGGCGGGCGAGGAGCACGCGGGGCGGCGGCGCAGATCGAGAGCGGACCCTTGGACGCCCGGGCCCCTGGCCTAGGGCCGCCGGCTCCCGAGAGACCGCGGAGCGGGCACGCTTTCGGCAGGTCAGGTAGCTCACCTGGGGCCAGCGAGGATCGCTGCATACCGCGGGGCGGGAGCGGAGCTTGGCTTCCAGTCGCCTAGGCCAATCGCAGAGCGAGGCGCGCCGACTGACAGCCTGCGCGAGCCAACCACTGATGCCAGTGGGTGGGACTCCGAAGACCCAAACTGAGAAGGCCGCGCTAACAGTTGCTAGGGATGTAGGAGGGTCCATCTATGGCAGCTCACAGGAGGCAAAAGAGACCCAGCGCCTCCGACAGACGGGGTCGTCTCACTCCTGATCCAGAAGGGAGAGTGACTCGGAGCTCGGCTCTCGGAGGCCTCGCCCGAAAGCCCCGCGGCTCAGGACGACTCCCTCACGGGCCAGGGAGCACGGCGGACCGTCTGACTCTCATGCCCTCTCTACCCCTCAAACCGGCGTCTTTGAGCGACAGACAGAAGCTGCGACGGCCGAAGTGGGTTAGAAACCTTCTGCCGGATGTCTGCCTCCATCCCTGCAGGCGGAGCCTGGCCGGCGCGCGCACCTGCTGCCCACCTACCCAGCTGCCCATCCACCCACCTGCGGCCCTCCTGCCCAGCTGCCCATCTACCCACGTGCCCACTCATCGACCTGCCACCCTCCTGCCCAGCTGCCCACTTACCTCCCACCTGCTGCCTGGTGCGGCGAGTTCACAGGAGGTGCTATTTAAATCTGTTTTTCACTTTAGAAGGGATATCTCAACTTGCCTACACTACTGGATGCCTACTAATTTCCCAGAGGCAGAAGGCCCCTGAATTTTTAATGAAACATTTCCCACACTCAAAGCATTAGAAAAAAATCCAACAACCTTCCATGTTAAAAAAAAGAACACTCAGAAAAGTATGAATAGAAGAAACTTCCTTAACATGATAAAGGGCATATTTGAAAAATGTTTAGCTAACATCATACTCAATGGTAAAAGACTAAAAGCTTTCTCCCTAAGATTAGGAACAATACAAGGATGCCTGCATTCACCACTACTATCGCAGTGGAAGTATATTGTAAGGGAAGTTTGAACCAGAGCAATTAGACAAGAAAAGGAAATAAGAGGTATCTAATTAGAAAAAGAAGTGTAACTATCTCTCTTCACAGATGACATTATGCTTTTTGTAGAAAATCCCCCCAAATCCACAAGAAAACTATTAGGACTAGTGAATGAATTTAATGATGCTGAAGGGTACAAGAGAAATGGAAAAAGTCAGTTATATTTCTATTCAACATTAATGAACAATTTGAAATGAAAAGAAAACAATTCCATTTACAATAACTTTAAAAAAATAAAATATTTAGGAATAAATTTCCCCAAGGAGGGTACACTGAAAAAAAAAAACTTCTTTAAAAAAAGGAACGGACTAAACAAGACAGCCTACATTTATGGATTGTAAAATTTAGAATTGTTAAGATGTCAATACTACCCAAAGCAATGTACAGATTAAAAAAAATAAACCTTATAAAAATTCCAGCAGGCTTTATTGCAGAAATAGAAAAGCAGATCATCAAGTTCATATGGAATTGTAATGGGCTCACTATAGCAAAAAACCAATCTTTAAAAAGAAAAACGTGGTTAGAGATCTCACATTTCCTGGTTTCAAAACATACAACAAATGAACATATTTAAACATGTGGAACTACCATAAAAATAGACATATAGACTAATGAAAGAGTATTAAAAATCTTGAAATGAATCCACACATCTATCACCAACACATTTTTACAAAGATATTAATTATATTCAATAGGGAGAGATTAGTCTCTTCAACAAATGGTATTGGGAAAACTGGATATCCACATGCAAAAGAATGAAGTTACATCCCTACCTCACATGATACACAAAATTAAACTCCAAGTAGATGAAGGACTTAAACCTAACAGCTAAAATTATAAAACTCTTAGAAGAATACAGGAGAAAAAATTCCATATCCTTTGATTTGGCAATGATTTCTTGGATATAACACTAGAGAATGAGCAACAAATGAAAAAACTAAATGAAAAAGGAATTCATGACAAATATAAAAACTTTTGTGCATCAAAGGATATAGTCTAGAAAGTGAAAAAACAATCTACAGAATGACAGAATACATTTTTAAAACATAACTGATAGGAATTAAATATACAGATTGAGTAAGGAACTCCTAAAATAACAAAAAAACAACCAAATTTAAAGTGTGTAAGTTTCTTGAATAGACATTTCTCCTAAAAAAGAAATAAAATGGCTAATACATGGAAAAATGCTCAATATCATAAGTCATCAGTGAAAAGCTTATCCAAACTACAATGAGATATCACTTCACACATACAAGAATGGCTATTATTTAAAAAACAAAAAATAACAACTGTTGGTGGGGATGTGGAAAATTAGTACCCTTAGACATTATTGGTAGAGTTATAAAATGGTGCAGCCACTGTGTAAAACAGATTGGCACTTCCTTAGAAAGTTAAACATATAACCATATTACTATATGACCTTGCATTTCCACTACTACATACCAAAAGAATTGGTAAGTGGGACTAAATTTTATTCTTTTTCACCAGTGTTAGTAGCAACATTAATTACAATAGCCACCAGGTGGAAACAACCCAAGTGTACCTTGACATAAAATTGGATGAAAAAAAAATGGTATATCAATGCAATGGAATATTATACAACCATAACAAGGAAGTGTTGATACGTGGTACATCATGGTTAAACCTTGAAGGCATTATGTTCAGTGAAATAATCCAGGCATAAATGGACAAATCTTGTAATATTCCACTTTTTTAAGATATCAAAAATAAGCAAATTAATAGAGGCAAATAATTGATTAGTGGTTACAATGAGCTGGAGGAGGTGGGAGGGTAGTTATTGCTTAATAAGTTCAAACTCTGTGGTCATGGAAAAGACTTTGCAGTTGATCATGGTGACAGTAACACAACACTGTGAATGTAATTATTACTACTGAAATGTATACTTAAAAATAGTTTAAATAGGAAATTTTGTGTTTTATATATATGTTCCCACAATTAAAAAAAAAATGTAATGAGGGGAAGTGGACACTGCAAAATATGAAGCAATGTTTTGCTCTCACTAAATAAAAATGTGTGAGAATGTGTTACATTCTAATTAAAATTAATCATTAATGACTTAAAGAAAATTTTAAATAATAACCTGATCATATGATACTCATCTAACTTCCTTAGTATCCCACCTTCAAAGAAACCTGATGTGTAAACTATGGGTGCATATTCTTAATATATTTGCTTTTTCTTAGAAATACTTTTCATACAGCTCTTGCCTTCTTTCCTAGCATAGAAAATGTCTTCCTCTGCTACCCCACAGTCTTGCCTGTCAAGATGTGTCCTCTCTTCAATGGAAATGATATAGATGGAAAAAATAAAACAGGGAAAATTCCCATCATTGTGTCATTTCTTTTTTTCCTTTAAACTAAGTGTCAGATCCTAAAGGAGAAGGATTCCATAGGAATTGTTTGGTTCTAACCTCTTGTGAGAATGGTCAAACTACCATGGGGCAATTCAACATCACATGCTACTCCAGGAAGAATGATTTTCAGAGTATAACCAGACTGCCAAAGGGACATGACTGAATAAGAAAAACCAAGTTTCCACTCATCTGCAAGTGTTTGCTAAACTCTTTAATGAATTTATTCCTCAGAGACTCCAACAAATGCTGAAAACTTTGCTTCCCCAGGAGAATTTTAAGACCAAAATGTTGATGAATTTGAACTAACAAGAATTACATGTCTGTGTGGTTTAACCTAAGATATGTGGTTAGAACTGTACCTATAGATAAGCTAGATATCCAGTAATATCAGGAACATATTAACTCCATTTAAAAAAATATATTTTTTCAAATGATGAATCTGGTTTAAGTACAAAAATGCTTTCACCACATGGGATCCAAGTCCTTGAATTGAGGCATAATCAGGAACCCAGACATGGCTGAGCATGGCTTTTTGGACTCTCTGTAGCCATTCTTGTGGGTGTATGCGGTATCTTGTATAATTTTATTTCTACATTTCTTTCATCTTTTATTTCCCATTATAGCTTACTATGTATTTTATCCTTGGCCCAGCAGGAATTACTTTCTGGGATCTAAAAGTAATGTCTTTCGATAATGTTACTTTTGCACATGTCATGCCTTCTCCTCCTAATGCTCCTCTTTCCCTTTATCCTTTAGGTAAAATCAAATTGAGTTTTCAATATCTAATGCTGATTAATATCTCTTGTTCATTTTAGCTACATGTGTAGATACTTTTCATCCCCTCTGTATTATTCTGGAAGATTAAGGACATATATAATTTCATATTCTGTGCATAGTCTATATTATTCTTGTTTTTGACCTCCCAAACACAACTAGCAGTGAATAAATGAGGTAAAGACCTTATTCATTTTGGATATTTTGGCACACAGCATTGTAGTACATAGTAGTGAATGAATGAACAATAGAATTTGAATTTTAGTATTGATGGTTATTCTTTAAGGGCACCAAAATTTGTAAACATCATGACTTTTGTGGTATATATTATAAATGACTCTTCTATGCACAGCATTAGAGACTAATGAAGATGTCATATATAAAGAATGCAGAATTTGTGAGCTCTCAGTGTATTGAAGGGAATATGGGAAAGTGGATTCATGAAAGCTTTTCTTGAAACTTATATTAAAAACTGATGTTGGGACCTTATGACTGGTGTCCAGTGAGCAACATTTGAGAAGAACAATCACATAATATGCAGGAAAAGTTAGGAATTTATATACAGGCAAAATTCTGAGGGAAATTTGATTTCTATCCTTTACTTTAAGACAGAAGACATCATCAGTTACTCTCTCAATTAAAACTCCCTTCCTTTGCATGGCAATTAAACCCTTCCACTTTTTATGTCATATTTAGAAATTGTAGATTATGAAAATGTTGCTACTTTAGGCAGTTCCCCCCACTGGAATATGTTTGTCTACCTGAACTCATTCCATTTCTTCTTCTTCAAGGTGTATTTTAATGCAATCCTCTTGAAAGGGAGTACTTTGACTACTCTACTGCACATAAACACTGATCTTCATAGCTGCAAAATCAGCATTTCACCATTAAAGTCAGGCTCTCATAGGCTTTTGTTTCTGCCTCTGCTACTTTTATCTCCCCAAACAAAATATAATCCATTTAAAGACACAAGCCACACTTAACATTTCCTAGTGATATGCACAGTCCCCAGCACAGTGCTCAGTAATTCCTGTGATGGTTGCTATAACCTTCTGATTAAATTCTCATAAAATGCCCACACAATTAGGAAATTGTGACTGTCTCTTCAAATTGTAAATTTCAAAAGCAACAAAGTTTCTTGAAATATAACTTTGAACAAAGAATATTTGCTCATAACTTGAAAATATGAATGCATTTAGTTTATGGTGACCATAATTAATATTTTTGTATACATGCACCTTAATAGTAATCATTATGTACAATTTTATTCACTACTTTTCCCCTTGACCTTACATCATATATTTATAATAAATGTGCCTGAATATTTTTTTAAATTTATTAATTCAACTAATAGACACATGGTAATTGCACAGAAATGAGTCTTATAGATTGCCGTATATATTTTCCATGTAAGGAATACATAATGTAAGCAACAATAAAAGAGGCTCAGTTAAGGACTATGGAGCACCAGATACAAGAGGGAATAAAAATAATTGTCTAGGAGAAAGACGTTGGGATGGAAGTACAAGACAGAGAAATTAGCAATTTGGGTGGATGATTAAAAGCAGTTCTTTTTAAACTTTGAAGATAGATTAAAGGAATAAATTCAGGAGGAAGAAAACAGAATAAGAATAAATCAATGGTGGTAAGAAATGTGTATAGCAAATAACTTGTACTTAAATTTGTTTGCATTATAGGGTAAATGCTACAATCTATAAAAATAATTTATTTATTGCCATTTAAAATATAAAGACACATTTTAATGAAAGCAACATTTTTGAATAAGAAATTCAATCAAATTATTATTTATATGACCAAATTATCGTAATCATAAAATATATTTTGTACAATTATCCTGTTGTAAAGTAGAATACCATAACCTCTATTTGCCAGCCTTGGACAGTATTGGGTTCTACCTATTGTTCCTGTAATTATTAATAGTGTCTCCTTGCACAATCAATAGTGTCCTACCTTGGGAATAACCTATATGATTACTCTATAGATAAGCTAATATGTGACTTATTAGGTAATTATTAATTATATTTGATTCTGACTTTCCTTTTTATCAGCTTTCTGCATTGGTTTTATGAATGTATTGTTCTCCCAGAACTGAGACTATCTTTTCAAAAAGCATGTGTGCATATGTGTGGGCACACATGTGTGTGTGTATGTATGTATGTATATGTGAGTGTTGTTTTGGAAACTGTTCAAACATCTGATGCAACATCTTACAAAATGTTACAAGTATCCTTCTAAGGCCTTAGACATAGCTGGCTATCAAATCAGTAAGCATATTGAGATTCACAAGAAGCAGCTTTTGTCTCCCAACTCAAGCCTTACTCCAGGTGATTTCTCCTAGAGGAGAATCTACTCATTAAAAGTTAGAATCCCAGTAATGAATCCTCAGGAGCTTTCACCAAATTAGAAGGGATTGACCATAGAACACTGATCTTACGTCAGGTCTCCAGTGTTAACTGCTTGACTATGGAGTCATTCTCCACTATGAAGGTCAGGAGCCAGAAACTACCAGAAAAAGGAACAATGTAAAACAAAACAAACTCACCTCCAGCCACATAAAGATAGGGACATTTCAATAGACTTAGAGTAAGATATATTGACAATGATCTTACAGATAATGCAAAATAAAGTACCAATCATATATGTTATTCATTTAAGGAAAGAGGAAAATTACTTAGAATTTCAGAGTCCTGGGAACTAGAAGAGAACCTTGTTCTCTCAATACCTATTTTTTTTTTATTATGGGTAAAAATCAAAATTCTCACAATACATATAAACATTTGCAAAATGATATATAAATATATATGCATATATGTGTATTTGCTTTCAAAAATGTTTTATATATATATATATACATATATTTTAAGAGGTGCTTAGATTACCCAAAATATTACACGGAACCCACTGGGATTCACATGTTGCCCACCTCCCACACCTCCCACCACATCCCACACAAACATCTCCCACAGTGTGGCCCACCGCCCTCAATGAACTTACACATCCTGGAGCCTTGCCACCAACCATAGACCACAGT
>JAKSZT010037381.1:0-17904 GCA_026826555.1 Tolypeutes matacus
GGTTTCTTTGCAATAGGAATTCTCTTGTATCTGAGATTTGACATTTGAATTAAAGCTTTCCCACATATATCTGATTTCTTTTCAGTAAGAATTTTCTTATAAATGAAGAGGTTTTCTGTCAGGTTGAAAACATTCCCACCTGTATTACATTTCTATGCTTGTTACCCTGTATGGCTTTTAAAAAGAGTAGTAAAACATGACTCTAAAGAGCAGATTACATTGGAGACACTCATACAGTTTCTCTCTAGTTTGAATTTTCTCATATTCCATGAGGTTTTCTTTCAGGTGGAAGCATTCCCACGTTCATTACAATACTAACTAATGTGTGAATATTTCATGCTCAATGAGAATTATTGCCTGGCTGAATGATTTCCAGTATTCCTTAAATACACAGGGTTTTACTCCTGCATGTTTCTTTCATGTGACTCTGTCTTTCCGAAATTCATGAATACCAAATTGTTTCTCTGAAGGATTAATTCTCATGTATCACATGAGGTTTAATTTCAAAGAAAACTTCATACACCTTACACCTAAAGGGGAAGACTATGATGTGGGACAACCTGGCAATACTCATTGTCTTCATTCGTTTTTCCTTACATAGATTCCCTCATGCTTAGGTAAACATGAAACAAATTCCTTCAAAGTGAAGTTACATTCCTAGAGGTATTATTTTGAGGAAACAATGGTGCTGTCAGAGAACATACTTTTTCAACTTTCTTACATTCTCTGCTTTCATCTTAAGTCTGTACTGATGTAGAAGTGGATATAACTTCACTCACAGTCCTTTTGTTACGTGGTTCTTCCTGCTTCTTAAAGTCCTATGCTTCTTCATAGTTTGTGGGGTGCAGTAAAAGCAGTGCTTAGAAGGAAATTTATAGCATTGAATGCATTCATTAGAAAGTAGGACGATCCAATATCAGTCATCTAAGTGTCCAGTTTGGGAAGTGCAACAATATATACTTTCTAAATTTTCTGTCATTCATGGCTCTTCTTGCTTCAAATGAGCATAACATCCAGCTTGGAGACTTCATAACTAGGAAATGGGAAGGTGATACAGGACGTGATTTATCACGGGAACAAAACAATACCCCATTAATCAACCCTGGAAACTTCAGGCTTCTGAAAGATAGGAAAGGTGCACCTTCCAAAGATGCACGAGTGAGTTGTCTCCAGAACAAAGGCCAAAACTGCAAATCAGGAAATCCTGAACACTTCGTTTTTGACTGATTTTTTTTGTTCAATTTCTTTTCTCTTCTATTTATTTGGATGAGATGCACTATTTAATATTCTTTAGACTTTACTGGGGAAATTATAACACTTTTGCTTGTATTTCCAAATCTGCACTTATTGTTTTTTATTGACTTGCCAAATAATATATTTAAAACATTTTATATAATGTATTAGTCAGCAAAAGGGGAGCTGAAGCAAAATAACATAAACCTCTTGGTCTTCATAAAAGGTATTTATTTGGGGTAGAAGCTTACACGTACCAGGCCACAAAGCATACGTTTCTTCCTTCACTAAAGTCTGTTACCCCATCTTGGAGCAATACAGTTGCCAAAATTAGCCTGGGTTCAGTCTTCTTTTGTTCCTCTCTTCCCAGCGCTGAATTTCTGTTTCCTCCACAAGGTCAGCTGTAGACTGTGATGCTCTCTAAGCTTTCCCTCTCTCCACAAGGCCAGCTGTGTACTGTCAGGTGAATGGCTTCAATCTTTTCCCCATGGCCTTCTCTCCTTGCTCATCAGAACTCCAACATCAGAAACTACACCTCTGTCCTTTGCCATGTCTTTTTTGTTTGAAACCCTACAAACCAAGGGGCAGGGCTCAACACCCTACTGACTGTGGCCCTTTCAACACCCTTATAATAACTTAGTCATGCCCAGATTAACAGAACACTTTACAAGCATAATTCAATATCTATTTTTGGAATTCATAATGATATCCATCTGCTACATATCCATTTAGCCATCTTAAACTATATATTATTTTACAGTGTATTTTAACACTTTATTGAGATCCTAGGCCATGGATATTATTATTACTTTATCCATTCAATAGTCATTTAGATATATGAATTTAATTAACAGATATTGTTCCTCAATCCATCCTGAATCTTGAAACTTATGAGATTATTTTCTTTCTTCCTGAAGAATATTCTTTTACATTTCTTTTTAAGTGAGTTGGTGCTAGCACACTTTATGAGTTTTTACTCATCTTTAAAAGTATTTATTTCAATTCTTCCTGAAGGATTGAGATGATTTTAATATCAGACCCTCTAAGATCCCCATTACTTTTGAGAACACATTTAGGGTTGAATTTCTGCAATCCCTCATAAGTGTAATCAGTTCTTTGGAGAAGAAATTAGGGGCTGGTACACACTGCTTCCTGCCCCCCATTCACCAGGAAAATCTGTGCACTCTGGCTCTGGGAAAGGGAATAATGGCACACCTCTCTGAGTTACACATTTGATTTGGAGAAAAGATTTGGTGGAGAAAGCACAGTATATTGAGTTCTTCATGGGACCATTCTAAGGACCAGTGCAATGGTGGTCAGCTCACCATTTTGCTCAGTGATGGCCACACCCAAAGTACAGTCACTGTTTCATGAGTTCCCATTTCTTCCAGACTTAGGAGATCCCTCCTTAACACGCTGCCCTGGGTTAATGCCCTTGTTTGAGGCTTGAGTTAACACAAGAAACGCATGTTCTTACTAAACCATTGCTGTGTGTGTAAGCCTTTTGTACATAGTACATTTTGGTTAATTTCAGATAAGGGTCCTTTCGATTAGGTCACTTTTTGTTAGATTGCTTTAGTTCAGTTAAGGACCTCTGATGAGATTTCAGGCACCAGGATGGACCCCAATCATTGTGCTGAAATCCTACATACATGGAACACACAGAGAACAAGTGCTGCTATATTTACTCTGCTATATGGTAGAGGTCTCTAGGATCTCCTACATCTGTGGAGAGACACAGAAACCCTCAGAGGCTGAGGGAAAGGCCAAGGCTGGAGTCATGGAGCAGCTTGAAACTGAAGATATCCAGGCAAGAGGAGAAGGGAGAGGTGTGAGCAATTGTGTCTGATGGCCCACTGCTGAGCTCTTGGAGAAAGTGGGTTTGGAGGAGAAGGCAGAGAAAGACAGTCAGGCCCCACATTTTGCCTTGACAGGAGTGCAGCAGCAGGTGACATTCTTAAGACAGCATTTTTGATGATGCCTTGATTTGGATATTTTCTCAGCCTCAGAACTCTAAGTTTAACCCTAATAAGTTCCAATAAACACCAACCTATTGCTGGTATTTTGCATTGGCCGCACTTGGTAAACTCAAACAGCTAGGGACACAAATTTGGAGAGCTGCACTGTACCAAAATGGCACTGTGATGCTGCTGCCCAGTGAATTCACCTGTAAACTGTGGTTGTCTGCAGACTAGGCAGTAAGGAATTCTGGTAAGATGGAGGAGGAAGTGCTCTTGGGCAGCTAGGCCTGCAAGACAGGGAGTCAGTCAGGGGACTCACATGGTTTGGATTCTAGTATAAGAACACACATGCCCCAGGGTTATGTACCTGACTCAGGCAGTTGGCCAGGTGTGCAGGGTGAGATAAAAGCATGGGACATGGGGTCTGGTGAACAGAGGACTCAGGGTAAAGAGAGGAGACTACCTGTTCCTGTTACTTTTGCCATTCCTTCCTTCCCTTGACCTCCAGTGTTTACCCTCTGAGGAGGCTGATTTTATTGTGTCCCTCCTTATTCTTAGGCACAGACTCTTGTCTCCTCCTTCCAGTTCTACATTCACCTTCTCCAATCTTGGGGCACCTAAAGAAAGAGCAATGCCAAGATGAAACCTTTTGCTGACAGGAAGGAAATGTCAAAATTCACATTACAGCATTGGCTACAGCAGTAACATCACCAGAATGAGCATCATTAGGACAGTGACCATAATGAATAGTACAGAAATCCCAGAAAGTTCTGGGACCTAGGGCTGACAAGAATAGTAGTGAGGTTATGAGAGAGTGCAATGTTTGAAGAAAACTGCAGAGGGTGCCGATGCCAGATATTTCTCAGACTAATTAAATATTAAATTTTCAACATATTTTTAACAGTGTTGAAATGATGCAGACTTCTTCAATCCCAGAGGAGAATGTAGGTGTTAGATGGGAAGAAGCTGATGAACAACTGAAGAGGCTGGAATGAAACACGTGTTCACTGCAGTTCCCCCAATCCAGAGAGGGAATGTCCTTTTTTGGGACCAAACCCTCAGAACTCCAATGAAAACCATCATCATAGGTTCTGGATCCACAAAGGAGGACAGGGAGAAAGCCCTGCTCAGCACTCAAAGCCTCATTTAGTGATGTGAGTCACTCTGGCCTGTCTTCAGTGGGGAGTAAGGAGCATGAAATCTGTCTTCTCATGTTGTGCTAACAGCCCTCTAACCAGACACGTGTAGAGAGCAGTGTGGCCTTCACATGGTTGCATCCATGCTCCTTATGTTCTATGCTAACTCTTGCTGATGGTGGCCTACACCCATCCAGGCAGTGTGGGAGGGTGTCCAGGGGATAATCAGTTTTCCTTTATGGGAAACTGTATTTGCAAATTGTGAATGTAATGTTGCAGATACAAATTAATATCTTCAATTGAACCAATTTGTATAATTTCATTGTATACGATATTAATAATTTCTTTTAAATTATAACCAAATTATTCATGCAAAGAGTATAAAAATAATTTATGTCTGTTATGGCAAACACTAAAATTCCTTCTCTATTATCAACCACCTTCCTCAGAATTACCTGCATTGGCAGATTATTTTGGGTACACATTTCTGTTTGTATATACATGCATTCTCTAGTTTCATCCATCCCACACCCTATCACATATAAGAAAAATATTGGAGTACAACTTAAAAATGTAAATAAATTTTCTCACTTCTTAAAATACTTCAGATTAGAAGTATACCAACTTATTATGAAAGGATCATTTCTGATTTAGAAAAATAAGCCAAATTGGAGTTAAGTAGAAAGCAGGTGACTGTAGTTCAGTGGTTGTTAAACTTGAAACCACATCAGAATCTGGTTAAGAAACTGAAAAAATATAAATCATTGGGGTGCCTTAAAAGAAAATGCTACAGCAGAGAGGCAAGTTGGCATCAGTTTAGGAGGATACACACCGAATAGCTCTCTGGGGATAACTGACTGTGGGCGGGGTCCTGCCCAAGGTTATGTGATGTGGGCACACGGAATGAGAACCTTGGGTTAGTTAGGAGTGGGAGATCAGTGGCGTTGAGGTATCATTGGAGATTCTAGAGTTTTGAGCCTACCTGTGGTGGTAAACACAGATGGCTGAGCCCCAAACACAGGGGCAATGGCTGGTTTGAACCATGAATCCTTCAACTGTGACTCACACTCCCGGTTTGAGGCAGCATACTCCGAGGGAGGGAATGCTCTGAGAGTAGGTGTAGATGGGTTTAACTTCTGTATATTTGCCTGCCTGGACCCCTCATAGCTTTGGGGATCATAAAAGCTGGTTTGAAACAGCACAAGGGTGAGGGTAGAGGGGAAACTGCTAAGGAAACCTGATTTACCCAGCAGCCCGCTGGCACTGAGGCCTGGCCCCAGAGGGGGTGGAGTCAACCAATATTAACAATCTGCCCTGACAAACATCATAACTTCTATCCCCTGAGGAGTCAAGGAAGTGGGAAGGGCTTGATTAGTTTCCACAAGCCCATTTAGGGTCCACTTGGTGAAGGTAGTGATCTAGCAGAGAAAATATTTTTGGTCCTTTATATGACCAAAAAAAAAAAAAAAACTGTTTTCTTCATTGACGCTTTCAGTCACTTTAAAAAATGAATTCCTATTCTTAATTCAGTTTAATACCGAAAATCTGCCTCAAAACCTGCAGAGAGAACCCGGAAGGGAAATTAATAAAAACAAGCAGGCTGAGAGGATCCGCAAGGACACTAGAAGGAACACTTCCTCCTTAGCTTTGTTTGACTGCTTGCTGGTGTGGTTGTTTGGTTTTTCTCTGTTTATTTATTGTCTCTTGCTTTTCTTTCCTCTTTCTCCCATCTTTCTGTTCTCCTTTATTTGTTTTTAAATTAAGTGCTGCTGGCTTAACTCTTCTTTGCTGTTCTTCTTCTTCATTGATTTCCCATTTTCTGTCTATATTGCTATTGTATCCCCCAAGCTATCTCTTAGCCTTCCTTCATCTGTCTGCCTTCTGCTTTCTGTTGTGTTTCTCAGACACCATGCTTCTTCATTAGCCCACAACTTGCAGGTGCCAATTTCTATTCTATCTATTCTGTTTATTTCTTATTTTATTAATATTAACTTTTTCCTTTTAGTCCTTTCTTTACTCTATCTCTCCCTCCACATCCTTCTAGACTCCTAAATCATTATATATATATTCCACTATTTGGATTCCCAGTTGATTGTAGGTACTCCAGTTTATTTCCTATTACTTTACACTGCCTACACACGTTAAATATTCATTTCACTAAGTCCTATTTGGCCCCTCTTCTAACTTTTATTAATATTACTATTATCCTTCTTCCTTTCTCACATCTTTCAATTACCTGGCCTTAATTTTTTGCCTTCAAGGTACTATAGAATGAAGCAAGGATACAAAATAAGTAGAAAAAGTGTCAAAGAGAAAACTTAACACACACCAAAACACCATCTAAATTAAACATGAGAGGAGTGAGAGAAGTTTATCAACTGAATAAACCCAGAAAGATAAAAGGACGACTAGAGGGCAACAAAAAATTACAAACCACACTGAGAAAGAGGAAGACAGGGACCACTCCAATGAACAAACAAAAAACAAGGAATATATGCAGAACATCAAACAACTAATCAAAGATTCTCAAACAAATATTATGAAACAACTTAATGAAGTGAAGGAAGAGATTAAGGATATAAAGAAGACATATGGAAGAAATTGTAAACATACACAAAATGATAACAGATACAATGGTGATCAATGGTGCAATCCAAGAACTCAAAAGTATGCTGGATTCACATAACAGCAGATTTGAACAGGGAGAAGAAGGATTAGTGATGTGGAAGACAATACAATTGAAATCAAACACATAGTAGAACAGAGAGGCAAAAAATATATAAAAAATCCAGCAGGGACTCAGGGATTTAACTGACAACACAAAACACACAAACATTCACATTATGGGCATCCCAGAAAGAGAAGAGAAAGGAAAGGGAACAGAAGGAGTGTTGAAGGAAATAATGGCTGAAAACTTCCCAACCCTATAGAGAGAGATGGATGTGCAGATTCAGGAAGCAAAGTGCACCCCTAACAGTATAAATCCCAACAGGCCAACTCCAAGATATATACTCGTCAAAATGTCCAATGCCCAACACAAAGAGAAAATACTCAAGTCAGCAAGAGAAAAGAGAACCATCACATATAAGGGATGCACAATAAGATTAAGTGCTGATTTCTCATCTGAAACCATGGAGGAAAGAAGACAGTGGTATGACATAGTCAAAGTACTAAAAGAATAAAACTTCCAGCCACGAAATCTGTATCAAGTAAAACTGACATTCAAACATGATGGAGAGTTCAAAATATTCACAATAAAACAGAAACCAAGAGAGTATGTCAATAAGAAACTGGCACTTCAAGAAATACTAAAGGAAGTTCTACAAGTTGAAATGAAAAATCAAGTTAGGAGATTTTAAAAACAACTAAAAAAGACAAAAACAGAAACAAAAAATATGACATACATTAATCCAAAGAAAATATGGCTAAAGTAAGAAATTCGTTGCGAGTAATAACACTGAATGTTAAGGGATTAAATTCACCACTCAAGAGACAAGAGATTGGCAGAATCGATAAAGAAATATGATACATCTATATGCTGTCTCCAAGCCACCCACGTTCGGCCCAGGGATTCAAGGAGGCTGAAAGTAAATGGCTGGAAAATAATTATACAATCTAACAATAGCCATAAACGTGCAGGAGTAGCTATTTTAATATTAGTCAAACTAGACTTTAAATGCAAAATTATTTTAAGGGACAAAGATGGACACTATATATTAGTAAATGGGGTACTCTGGCAAGAAGAGAGAACAATCATAAACATTTACACACCTAATCAGTGTGCCTCAAAATTCATGAGGCAAATTCTGGAAAAGCTAAGTGGAGAAATAAATTCCTCTACAATTATAGCAGTGGACTTTAATACACTATTATCATCATTAGACAGAACATCAGGACAGAGATTAACAAAGAAATAAAGACTCTCAACAATACATTAGAGGACCTGGGGTTAGCAGACATATACAGAACAATAAATCCAAATATATCAGGATTTATATTCTTCTCGAGTGCACATGGATCACACTCCAAGTTAGATCGCATGCTAGGCCACAGAAATACTCTCAATGAATTCAGAAAGATTGAGATTATACAAAGTAATTTCTCTGATCACAATGGAATTAAGTTGCAAATCACTAAGGGCCAGAGGGACAAGTTAGGCACAGGGATATGGAAGTTAAACAACACACTCTTAGACAAACTGAGGGTCAAGGAGGAAATCTCAAAAGAAATCAGTAACTACCTTGAAACTAATGAAAATGACAACACAACATATCAAAACCTATGGGATGCAGCCAAATCTGTCCTGAGACTGAAGTTCATAGCCATAAATACATATATTTAAAAAGAAGAAAAACCTAAAATTGAAGACCTAACTGCACACTTGGAAGAATTGGAAAAATAAGAAAGAACTAAACCTAAAGGAAGTAGAATGAAGGAAATAACAAATATTAGAGCAGAAGTAAATGAAATAGAGGATAAGAAAGCACTAGAAAAAATAAAACCAAAGGTGGTTCTTCGAGAATATCAATAAAATTGACAACCCCTCAGCCAGACTAACAAAGAAAAAGGGAGAACAGATGCAAATACACAAAATAAGGAGCTAGGAAGGGGATATCACTACTGATCCCACAGAAATGAAGAGCATCATAAGAGGATACTTTGAATAATTATATGCGAAAAAGAATGATAATTTAGAGGAAATGGACAAGTTTCTAGAAACTCACGAACAGCCTACATTGATGAAAGAAGAAATTGATGAACTCAACAGTCCAACTATGGTAAAGAGATAGACTCAGTCATCAAAAACCTCCCAACTAAGAAGAGCCCAGAACCAGATGGCTTCACAGCTGAATTCTATCAACATTCCAGGAAGATATAATGGCAAATCTTCTTAACCTCTTCCAGAGAATAGAAATAGAAGGAATATTGCCTAAGATATTCTATGATGACAAAATTATCCTAATACCAAAACCAAACAAAGATACCACTAGAAAGGAAAATTACAGACCAATTTTTCTAATGATCCTATATGCTAAAATCCTCAACAAAATACAGGACAATAGCATTCAACAACATATCAAAAGGATTATACACCATGACCAAGTGGGTTTCCTCCAGGTTTGCAAGGATGGTTCATTATAAGAAAATCAGTCAATGTAATACACCACGTAAACAAACAGTAAGAAAAAAACACATGATCATCTCTATAGATGCAAAAAAAAAATTCATAAATATAGAACTCTTTCTTGATAAAAACTCTGCAACAGATAGGAAAAGACAGAAATTTTCTGAATATGGTAAAGGGTATATATGAATAACCCAAAGCTAACTCATCTTCAATGGTGAAATTCTAAAAGCCTTCCCTCTTAGATTGGGAAAAAGTCAAGGATGCCCACTATCACCACTCCTATTTAACATTGTCTTAGAAGTTCTTGCTCAAGCACTGAGTCAAGTAAAGGCTATAAAAGGCATCCAGGTTGGTAAAGAAGAAGTAAAAATTTCATTATTTGCAGACGACATGATCCTATACCTAGAAAGCCCAGAGAAAGCTACAACAAAGCTTCTGGAACACATAAAGGAGTTTATAAGATCAAAGCTCAAAAATCAGTAGCATTTCTGTACACCAATAATCAGCAATCGGAGGAGGAACTCAAGAAAAAAATGCCATTTACTATAGCAAGTAAAATACTCAAATAACTAGGAATAAATTTAACTGTAGATGTAAAGGACTTATATACAGAAAATTAAACAACACTGTTAAAGGAAATAAAAGAAGACTTCAATAAATGGTAAAATATTCCCTGTTCATGGGTAGGAAGACTAAACATCATCAAGATGTCTATCCTACCCAAACTACTCTACAAATTTAATGCAATCCCAATAAAATTCAACACTGTATTTTTTAGGGAACTGGAAAAACTACCTCAAAATATATTTGTATATGTAGGAGGCCCCAAATTGCCAAAGACATATTGAAAAAGAAAATTGAATTTGGTGGTATCACATTACCAGACTTTAAATCATATTACAAAGCTACAATGATCAAAGCTGCATGGTATTGGAACAAGGATAGACCTACTAACCAATGGAATCGAATTGAGAGTTCTGATATAGATCCTTACATATACAGTCATCTGATATTCAACAAGGCTACCAGCCCACTCAGTTCGGTGTGAGTGGTTTCTTTAACAAGGGGTGCTTAGAGAACTGGATATCCATATCCAAAAGAATGAGAGAAGAATACCTTCTCACACCTTATACAAAAATCAACTCAAGGTGGAACAAAGATGTAAATATAAGAGCCAAAACAATAAAGAACTTGCAAAATAATGTAGAAAAGCATCTACAGGACCTTGTAATAGGAAATGGGTTCATGAACTTCACAGCCAAAGAACAAGCAGCAATAGAGTGTGGGATGTGGTGGGAGGTGTGGGAGGTGGGCAACATGGGAATCCCAATGGGTTTCGTGTAAAATTTTGGGTATCTAAGCACCTCTTAAAATATATTTATATATATACATAAATAACATTTTTGTAAGCAAATGTACATATATGCATATATATTTATATATCATTTTGCAAATGTTGGTATGTATTGTGAAAATTTTGATTTTTACCCAAAATAAAAAAAACAGAAAAGAAAAAAGGAAAAATATATAAATGGGATTTCCTGAAAATCAAAACTTTCTGCACATCAAAGGACGTTATTAAGAAAATAAAGAGGCAGCCTACAAATGGGAGAAAATATTTGGCAACGATATATCTGATAAGAGCCTAATATCCTGCATATATTATGGTGTTAAATTCAAACTCCATGGCCAACAGAAGAGAAATATTATTAAAAACTACAATAAAATTAAATTGGAAGGGAAATAAACTGTTTAACTTCAAAAGGTCAGTTAGAGACAAAAGAAAACAGCAGGAAAGGAAATGAGAGACAAAAAGGTAATCTATAAGACTTACACAAATAACAAAATGTCAAAGTCCAAAATATAAGTCCTGCCTTATCTGTAATTACTTTGACAGTAAATTGACTATAATCTCTAATCAAAAGGCAGAGATTGGCACAATAAGGACAAAAGGGCATATTCCAACTTGATCGTATTTCAAAGAAACTTACCTTAGACACAATGAAACAAATAGGTTAAAAGTGAAAGGATGGGCAACAGACTAACAGGTAGAGCTGAATGCTCTCACATAAACAATGGTGAAAGAGCCAGAAGCTGTTGGAGGAATTGCTTTGGGGGTTAGCAGACCAGGAAAGTGCTATACAACTCCCAGGAGGATGAGGGACAGAGTGAGGAAGAACTGAAAATGACATATGTGAGTTACAAAGCCCAGATGGCAGTTGGGAAATGTTCCCCTCCTGAACCCCAAGATATATAAACCAGGGTAAAACACATGGTGTACTGCAGCCAACTGAGAGAGAAACACTGTCAACTCCCTGTCAACTGTTTCAAGGGAAAAAGGATGGGAGGCTGGGGTGCTTTTCTTCAGTGAATTTAGCCAGTAAAGCCCACTTTGAATCTCTGATCTGGAAACTCAACACAGGAACAGAGGAAAGCCAAGACAGAAAAACACCTCTTTGGAATGAAGTGCTGAAAATCACCATCTGATGGCTGGTCTGGAAATTGCAAGGGCATAAACTGTTCATGATCTCTGTATCCAAGCCCTGGGAGAAAATCTGTGATCCCTAGTGAGTCCCTGGCCCAATTTTGAAAACTTAAGTTGGGCAATTTTAAAGCCTGAGAATAAATGGAGCCAAATATCAAAGAAGAGCTGTGAAAAAAGAAAACAATAGGTAAGAGAGAGAAATTAGTCATCAGAGTAAATTCAGATGCTTAGACATCAGCAACAAATTGGAAGCTATACTAAGAAACAGGAAGAGATGGCCCAGCCAAAAGAACAGAACAAATATCCTGAGATACAGGATTTAATACAAGTAATCAGTGATAATCACACAACTGTTCTGAATCACTCCAAAGAATTTAAAGAAAATATGATTAAAGAAATACAAGATACTAAGAAGGCAATAGGAGAGCATAAAGAACAATTTGAAAGCCTGCAAAGAAAATAACGGCCTTATGGGAATGAAAGACACGATGGATGAGATTAAAAGTACATTAGAGACAATAAGAGCAGATTTGAAAAGCTTGAAGACAGAATTAGTGATTTCAAAAACAGAACATCTGAACTAGAAAAGGTGGGAGAACAGAAAGTGAAGAGAATATAAAAAAAATAGAACAGAGTATAAGGGAATTGAATGACAATCAGAAACTCACAAATATTTTCATTACTGAAGTCCAAGAAGGATAAAAGAATGGTAAAGTGGCAGAAAGTATATTTGAGGAAAGAATGAGTGAAAACTTCACAACCATTAAAAAGGGCATAAATATCAATATCCAAGAAAGACAATGCACCCCAAACAAAATAAATTCGAATAGACCTACCATGAGACACCTACTATTCTGAATGATAAATATCAGAGATGAAGAGAGGATTCTGAAAGCAGCAAGAGAAAAGCAAAGCATCACATACAAGAGAAACTCGATAAGATTAAGCACTGACCTATCTTAAGAAACCATGGAGGAGAGAAGAAAGTGGTATGATGTATGTAAGGTACTGAACAAGAAAAACTGTCAGGTAAGAATCCAGCAAAGCTGTCCTTCAAAAATGAGGGTGAGTTCAAAGTCTTTGCAAAAAAACAAAAACTGATAGAATAGGTTACCAAAGACAAGATTTGCAAGATACTAACAGAAATGCTGCAGTCTGAAAGGAAAAAACAAGGACAAGAGATTTGGAAAAGAGTTTAGAAATGAAGATGATTAGGAAGGGTAAACTAAAGGATAAGAAGACAGACAATAAAATGATATGACAACAGAGAACCAAAAGACAAAATGGATGAAATAATTAATGCTTTTACAGTAATAACACTGAATGTTAATGGATTGAACTCCCCAATCAAAAGACATAGACCAATAGAATGGATAAATATATATATATATATGAGCTGTCTATGTGTTGTCTGCAAGAGACCCACCTCAGACAGAAGAACACAACCAGGTTAAAAGTGAAAGGTTGGAAAAAAGTATTCCACGCAAACAGTAACAAAAAGAACTGGTTTAGGCCAGATAAATGTAAAATAATATCATTCTATGTGAACAGTAATTACGCAATCCAACTGTCAAATTGTTCCTGTGATCAGTATTCTTTAATTTTTCTCATACAAAATAAATACCTTCTTTTAATTGAGGAGGACTAGAGAAGATATATATTTTTAAATACTTCATTTTTCTTTAACCCCTTCTTATTCATACTCTTCAAGTAACATATTTGGATCAATAATGATTTACCATGACAACTGTTGAACAAGATTTTTAGTTTTTCTATCTTATAAAATTATGAGATGGCAAATGGTTATCCACTGTAATTCATTTCAAATAAGATGTGATCAACTCCCAAATAGGAATTTAATTATCTAGAAAGAATTATGGCCTAAATGGAAATTACATAAATCAATAATTTATTATGCCCAATAGAACTGTAATATAAAAATTAGAATTATGTTATAATTAGTTGCTATTATATTTGAAATATTTTCATTTATGAAGGTTTGTTGCTACACTATTTTTTATAATTAATTATATTAAATCTAACCTGGCCTTGCAATCTCTTTTAAAATTGTAATTTCTTCCAATCTGTTTTTCTATTTATTTTACAATTTTACAATAAAGGACTTTTTATCAGCTAAAAAAAAAGCCATTTATTATATACTTTGGATAGATCATATGGTATGGAATATATTTCAGTAAAACTACTTAATAAACAAATAAATAATTGTGCAAGAATAGTGAAATAGCAGCTATGTCAGCAGGGGAAACAGAGAAACTGAAAGGTGAGAAATTTTTTTCTTTGTCTGACTTTTGTTTATTATTATTATTGAAATAATGAAAATGCTTTAATGATTGAAGTGATGAACACACAACGATGTGATTATAACAAATATCACTGATTGTATATTTTGCATAAATTGTATGCTTTATTAACATGTATCAATAGAATTTATTTGTTTAAAAAAGTGAAAGGATGAAAAAATAACCTCTATGCAAATAGAAACCAAATGAATGCTGGAGGGGCTACCCTAACATTTGACAAAATAGCTTTAAGTGATAAATTGCTGCAGGAGACAAAGAAAGACATTACATATCAATAAAGGGGTCAATAATTCAAATATGCACCTAATAACAGAGCTACAAAATACACGAAGCAACATTGACAGAATGGAAGGAGAACTAGTTTTATAATAATAGTTGGAGATTTCAAGATTGTCAATAACAGAGGACTTGAACAATATCATAAGCCAACTAGTTATGAAATTCACATACAGAATACTCCAAACAAAAATAATAAAAAAATATATTCTTCTCAAGAACAAATGCATCATTCACCAAGACAGACATTACCTAGCTTACAAAACAGATATAAATATATTTTTTAAATGAGTGAAACCATACAAACCATCTTCTCCAACCAAAATAGAATGAAGTTAAAGAAATCTGGAAAATTTACAAATAAACAAAAATTGAACAAATCTAAGAATAAATCACAGGGGAAAAACAAAATATTTAGAGATAAATGAAAATGAAAACATATCATAACAAAACATATGGGGTGCAGCAAAGGCAGTGCTCGGAAGGAAATTTATACCTCTAAATACTTACATAAATAATAAGAAAGATCTCAAATTAATATCCTCTCATAAAACCATGAGGAACTAGAAAAAGAAATGCAAACTAAAAATAAAGTTAACAGTAAGAAGGGAATAATAAAATTTAGAGTGGAGATAAATGAAATTGAGAATAGAAAACAACTGAATCAATGAAAACAAAAGTTTAATCTTTGATAAGATTAGTGAAATTGAGAAATCTTTAGCTAGACTGACAAAGAATATAAGAGACGAGATGCAAATAAGTGAAAAGAAAATCATAACCTCATTTTCCTTACCAAAATAGATGCAAAAATCTTCAACAAAATGCTAATAAATCAAATCCAAGAGAATATTAAAAGCATTATACCTCATTACACAGTGGGATTTATCCCAGGAATGCAAAATTGGTTCCACACAAGAAAAGCAATTAATGAATTTAATATATCACATTAAAAGAATGAAGTAAATAGCATGCAGGGAAGGGTAATCAGTATTTTGTTGAGGATTTCTGCATCTATATTGGTAAGGAAAATTGGTCCCTAATTTTCAGTTCTTGCAATGTCTTTATCTGATTTTGTATTATGGTAAAACTGGCCGTATAGAACGAGGGAAGAGTTGTCTCAGAATGAGTTAAGAAGGGTTTCTTCCACTTTAATTTTTTGTAAGAGTTTGAGAAAGATTGATGTTAATTCTTTTTTGATGTTTTGTAAAATTTACCAGTGAAGCCATCTATTCCCAGAGTTTTCTTTTTTGAAGGTTTTTGTTTACTGTTTCAATCTTTCTTTACTTATTATATGTCTGTTCAGATTATCTATTTCTACATGAGTCAGTTTAAGTAAATTTTGTGTCTCTACAAATGTGTCCATTGCACCTAGATTATTGGTTTGTTGCTGCCATTTCCATGCTGGAAGCTGCCCAATGTATTCAGCCTTACACGAGGATGTTGGAGGCTCACCTGAGTGATTGGTGGCATATCAGGGTCTTGTTTCTGCTGCTGGGAGAGTGGGTATTCAGCAGTGACTGGAGCTAGGTTGTCCCTGCTGAATGGAAGTTCATGTTGCTGAGGCCATGCAAAAGCTCTATCCCTACCACCATTGCCAAATTATTCATGATCCCATTGGGCAATGACATGGGTGGGAGTGGAAAAAATCTCACTTGTATCAACAGAACAGGTCTTACTATGCATTTGTTTATAAAAATTATCCCCTGATGATGTCTCCCTCTGGTGGGCATTCACATGGGACATAAATTATTTTCATGTTTTATACCTATTCAGAAAGGTCTATCCATCCACCTCCCACAGAAGTCCATGACTCCAAATTTCCAGTCATATTGATTGCAAGTCCATGATTCTCCAGTCTAATCACTGGCCACAGACCTTGAATCAATAAATAAAGTCACCTCCAACCACTTCTCCTTCCAAACAAAATTTACAACCATATTTTGATGACTGGGAGGGTTTCCCTTTACCTCTGTCCTTTATTATTGTCCAAGAATGGAACTGCAGGGCTGAAACTGTACAATTTCAAGTGATACCTACATATTGCTAGAACATCTGTAATCCAGGCCCTAATCTTCTCTTCCTAAATCAACTGATTATCGGGAGGTCTCCAATTGGTTCAGGCTGGGGAACAAAAGGAAATATGACAGAAGTGGGTGTTATAGGCACTTGGGCAATTTCTTCACATAAAAAGCACAGTTGCCCATTAACCTAAACATGTTGCAGACCCTTCTCTTGTTTTGGTCCCCATTCAAAATGAGCAGCTTTTCAGGTCCCTTGCTAAATGTACTGGGGTAACACACTCAAATGAGGATTATGCTGTCTACAAAATCCAAAGAAGACATCTATACATTATAACTATTTTTCAGTTGGGAGGGAGTTGCATCAACTATTTTTCACTTTATTTATGTTTTCAGATGTAAATTTCTCGTATATTCTCACCATGAATAATATCAGTGAAAACAAACTATCCACAATATGGATAAAACTTAGCAATAAAATGAGTGAAGAAAAGTTACAAAAAAAAAAACACCAGGATTCCCATTTTATAAAATCCAAAAGCCCATTTAAATATATTGCTTAGTGATACCTACATAGGTGATGAAACTCTGTCTTAAACAAGAGACTGATAAACACAGGCTTCACACAGGTTGTTTTCTCAGAAGGGTGACATGGGGAAGGGCACAGTGGCACATGGGCATCCAGTTCCTGACGCGGGCAGTGGATTCAAGGGTGTGCATTTCATTGAAATGAACGTGACAGATGCTACACTTATTCTTCTGTAGGAATCAATTAGTAACACTAAAAATTAAATGATGTTTTATACACAAACATGCACACATAGTGCCAAACTATAAACAATCCAGCATGGATCCTGGAAAGTGACAGCTGAGTATGAAACAAAGGATATGTAGGAAGCTAGAAAGAAATTAAATAAAAATGGGTACTGCAGGGGATTATTGGTGGGGGGTGTCTGGGAGGGGGCATTCATGGGAATTAGTTCATCCGAATATACATGAAGATATACAAAATCGTTCTAAAGATCAAAAGATGGGGCATGGTCACGATGGGTGGACAATCACACAATAAATGAGGGAATCTGAATTCCTAGCCTGGAGAGCTCTGCCACACTCTCCAAGGGAGCAGCAATAGTCCTCTGAGTGCAGGGACAGTGTCTGTCAAAAAAGGAGGACCCACTGATGTGTTCTTTTTATTGATGACTACTCTTGTGAGTCTTTGCTCTTGTAACTGAGACTTAGCCTGCAGTTGTGGGGTGCCTAAGGGTTGTCACCTGAGAGCCTCCTTGTTGCTCAAATGTGGCCTCTCTCTAAGCCAAACTCAGCATATGATTGCATTACCTTCCCCC
>JAKSZT010037385.1:3030-14795 GCA_026826555.1 Tolypeutes matacus
AAATTCATCTGGAAGGGTAAGTGCACCCGAATAGCCAAAAGTATTCTAAAAAGAAGAGCAATGTGGGAGGAATTTCACTGCCTGACCTTGAAACATATTACAAAGCTACAGTGGTCAAAACAGCATGGTACTGGCATAAAGATAGACATATCGATCAGTGGAATAGAATTGAGAATCCAGAAATAAACCCTCACCTATACAGTCAACTGGTTTTTGACAAACCTACCAAGCCCACGCTGATGGGAAAAAACAGTCTCTTCAACAAATGGTGTTGGGAGAACTGGATATCTATAACCAAAAGAATGAAAGAGGATCCCTATCTCACCCCCTATACAAGAATCAACTCAAAATGGATCAAAGATCTAAATATAAAAGCCAGGACCATAAAACTACTAGAAGAAAATGCAGGGAAACATCTTCAAGACCTTGTAGTAGATGGTGGTTTCTTGGACCTCACACCCAAAGCACGTGCAACAAAAGAAAAAGTAGACAAATGGGACCTCCTCAAAATTAAACACTTTTGCACCTCACAAGACTTTGTCAGAAGGGTGAAAAAGCAGCCAACTCAATGGGAAAAAATATTTGGAAATCACATATCTGATAAGGGTTTAATATCCAGGATATATAAAGAGATGTTACAACTCAACAATAAAAAGACAAACGACCCAATTAAAAAATGGGTCAAAGACTTGAATAGACATTTCTCCGAAGAAGAAATACAAATGGCAAAAAAACACATGAAGAAATGCTCAACATCACTCATGATTAGGGAAATGCAAATCAAAACTACCATGAGATATCATTTCACACCTATCAGAATGGCCACTATTAAAAAGACAGAGGGAGGCGGCTGTGGCTCAATCAGTGGGGCTCCCGTTTGCCATATGGGAGGCCCCGGGTTCGGTTCCCGGGGCCTCCTGGTGAAGGCAGGCCCGCCTGCACGGCGTGGTTGGCTGACCCGGCGAGCACAGGCAGCATGGGGGGGATAAATGAATAAATAAATAAAATCTTTAAAAAAAAAAAAAAAAAAAAGACAGAGAACTACAAGTGTTGGAGAGGATAGGGAGAGATAGGAACACTTCTTCACTGTTGGTGGGAATGCAGGATCGTACAACCACTATGGAGGACTGTTTGGCAGTTCCTAAAGAAGTTGAATATAGACTTGCCATGTGACCCAGCAATACCACTACTGGGTATATACCCAGGAGAACTGAGAGCAGTGACACGAACAGACATCTGCACACCGATGTTCATAGCCACAATATTCACCATTGCCAAAAGTTGGAAACAACCCAGGTGTCCATCAACAGATGAATGGATAAACAAACTGTGGTCTGTTCACACGATGGAATATTATGCAGCTGTAAGAAGAAATGAAGTCATAAAGCATATGGCAACATGGATGAACCTGGAGGACATTATGTTGAGTGAAGCAAACCAGACACAAAAGGACAAATACTGTATGAATGTGTTACTATGAACCAAATATATTGTGTAATATATTGTTTGATTTAAAAAAAAAAAAAATTACATGTATCAAAATAAAAAAAATTTTTTTTAACTTATCATTTTGAAATAATTTCAAACTCACAGGACAGTTACAAAAATAATACAAACTCCATACAGAGAACTCCAACATACTCCACACCCTCCAGATACCCAGATCCACCAATTTTAACATTTTGTTACCTTTGCTATATTATTCTATCATCTCTCTATCATCCATCCATCCATCCATTTATCTATTTTCTGAACATTTGGGAGCACATTTCATACCTCATATCCTTGAATACATAGTACTTCCATGTATATTTCCTAAGAACAAGAATCTTCACTTATGTAATTACCTTAAGTGCAATTATCAAGCTCAGGAGATTTAACGTTGATATAAAACTTACATTCTGTATTCCATTTTTTCTTATGTCCCAGTAACCCAGTAATGTCCTTTTTTTTTTTTTTTTTTTTTTTCCCCTTTTAAAGAATTTATTGAGAACTGGGAGAAAAGAACAGGATTACACACCAAGATATTGATGCGGGATCCTCTAGGTAGAGAGAGCCAGTAATGTCCTTTTAAAAAGCCTCCTCTCCATTCTTAGATCCCATCCAGTATCGTGTATTGCATTTAATTGTCATTATTATCTCGTTAGTTTCTCTTTTTTAAAATTGTGGAAACATATATACAAATAAATCTTCCCATCCCACTCCCTCCCAAGCATACCATTCAGTGGGGTTAATCACATTTACAATGTTGCAGTCCCGTCACTTCACACAATTATTAGTGAGACGGGAGGAGTCACTGAAAGCTGTTTTGTTTCCACATCACTCAGAAGCATTCTGGGTATTGAAGAAAACTCAGTTTCAAAATCCTGCTCTGCCACTTATTAGTGGATGACTTTGAGCTAGTTACTTAACTTCTCTGAGCTCCATTGTCTTCATGGGTATGAATGAAGATATAATAGCTACTTTGAGGTTGTTTTGAAAATAAGGTACCTGAGAGCACTCAGCCTGTGCCTAGTCCAGAGTCAATGTCAGGAAAACAGCAAACATGACAATTTCTAGCATGGAGGGAGAAGAAACTGTGTCTCTGGCTTCTCATTCCCTAGTCAAGCTATCAAAATTTGAAATATGTTTTAAGCAAGGGGGAGGGTGTGTATCCTGGAGCATGACCCACATAGGGCCCCATGAGTCTGAGGAAAGTGCATGTAGGTATACATGATTACATTTATAATCCCGTTTACATGATACATGGTAGTGATCTCCCTGCTTATGTGTGCATTGTCTCCATCAAGATTGTCCTCTTTCGAGGCAGCACCTTTGAGGGTTTATGTCAGCTAATGCCCTTGGCGCTCATTAAGTGCAGCTGTCATCTGAATAGGGCTGTAGAAAGAGCCCAAGGGGCCACGCAAGGCCCTCAGGATCTAATCCTCTGCCACTCATCAGCTGAGTGACCAGCTTTTCATCCAGTCCTCTTAGGAAAGCATTCTACCCGCCTTTGGCATCAGGCTCGAATGAGGTACTGTCTGTGAAACATTTTGAAAAGCATGAAGTACAAATACCAAATATTAGCAGTGATTTGTGATCTCTGGTGTGGATTACAGTTTATGTGTGCATGCATACATGCACATGTGAATGTTTTTATATTTTTTGAATATGTATCACTTTTTTTTTAGTACCTGTTATTTTAATTTATTATGTAGGTATCACATGCACATGGTATAAAAGGGTATTCAGTAAAAAGTCTCTCTCCTTCCCCTGCCCAAGCCACCCAATTCCCTTCTCTGGAAACAGCTGCTATGCTGGGTTCTGGTACCCTTCCAGAGATAGTTTGTACATTTACAAGCAGTATGGACAGATATATCCTCCCCCGCTTTTACACAAATTTTAGCATATTACATATATCACATTTCTTGGAAACAAAAGGTTTCTAAAACCTTTTTGAAAAAAAAAAAAGGGAAAACTCTGAATGCAAGGAACTTAATAACATTGCCCTAAGTGTGTGTAGAAACACTAGCTCTGTGGGATGTAAATAGAAATTACCTGAAAGAGAATTTCTTGGCTGAGTGAGTTTGGGAACCAAGTTTAAACAGTTTTCATTGCTACAAAGAATTCAGGCAGACCTTAATATGCTAATTGTTTGTGTCCAGGAGATGGACAAACAATCTGAGTTTTCCAAGCTTACTCTGCCACGAAATCTCCCCTTTGCAGGGGAGATGTTTGAGGCATTCTTGGGAACTCTGGGTTCTTGTGGAGCTTCTTCCTGTGTAAGGAGCTGATCTAGTAGGACCTAGGTGCCTGCACTACAGAGAGCCATTGTCTTAGAGCATCAGTGATGGTGGGTGAACACAGACAAAGTTAAAACTGCCAAAGCCCCCCTAGGAGGTGTGTGTGTTGGGGGTCGAGAGTGGGGCCTGGCTGTGCAAGGAGCACTGAACATGGAGTGTGGCGATGCAGCTTCTGGGCCTTCTGAAGGGCATTAACCTTGTGACCTGGGACAGAATTTTCCCAGCACTCTGACCTTTCAATCCTCCTTGGCAGTCATGGAGATTACCCTGCCCCAGTGTTGTAGTGGGATTTGCATGTGGAAGTGCCCTATTCAGAAGATGTTTTTCCTCTCCCTACTCCACAAATGGAAGTTTCAGGAAGGCACAGCTTGACTTCCCACCAGTTCACAGGTTTTATAGATGAGAGGGCTTTCAAAGGCCCTGGAGATTCAGCTAAACTAGTAGGTGCTAGTAGGAAAAGTCAAGACTTTAAGCATTTACAATGCAGAGAAGTCTCTAGATCCACTGACTTTTTACAGATGAGAAACAGAAACTGCTTGCCCAAGTGATTTGCAATAATATTAAGCTCAAGGTAATTAATTGACTTTTTATTCAAATGTAAATAGTTGTGTAAACACCATCACAATTAAGATAGATGATATTTCCTTCACCCCAAAAAGTTCCTTAGTGACCCTTTGCAGTCAATCCCATCCTTCTACCTGCAGCCCCTAGTAACCACTGATCTGATTACTGACTATAGTTTTGCCTTTTCTGGAATGTCACTCTAAATGGAATCATACAGTATGTAGCCTTTTGTGTCTGGCTTCTTTCACTGAGGATAATGCTTTTGAGATGCATTAATGTTGCATGTATCACTGTTCCTTTTTTTTTTTACTAGTTCATTCCTTTTTGTTGCTGAGTAGTATTATGTTGTGTAGATGTGCCACAATATGTTTATCCATTCACCCAGTTGGTGGACATTTGAATTGTTTATAGATTTTAGTAATTATGACTAAAGCTGCATTACACATTCACTTACAGGTCACTTACAGGTGGACATGCTTTCATTTCTCTTGGGTAAATACCTTGGAGGGTTGTAGCAAATGTTTAACTTTGAAAAAACTATCAAACTTTTTTCCCAAGGGAGAGTACCGATTTGTATTCTCAACGGCAATATGTAAGATTTCTAGTTCAGCCTTTGATAAAGAAACCATATGTTTTTATTTTTATTTTTGGCTGTTCTGATAAGTGTGCAGTGGTATTTCATTATGGTTTTAATTTGTATTTCCCTAATAATTAGTGAGTTGAACGTCTTTTTATGTGATTATTTGCTATTTATATATCTTTTTTGGTGAAGTATCTGTTAAAATCTTTTGTTCATTAAATTTTTATTTTATTTTATTTTTATTTTATTTTATTTTTTTCAGGGAAAACTGGAGAGCTTTGTTCATTACATATTGTGCTGCAGAGCCAACAGCGTTAGAGCCAGAGGATACATGCATACAGGCAGCTTCGACTATACACATGCACCCAAGGGGCCCTGAGTCACTGCTTGTGGCTTTGCCCTGGTTTCCAGGGACAGGGTCTGGTCTCCTTGGCCCCATGCTTGGAACAGGAATGTAGGAGAAGCTGCTGCACCTAGACTCCAAGGGGCAGGGATGAGACAACTTTATTTTAAGAGTTTTTCATTTATTTTCTTATTTTTCTTTTTTTGTTTTACTCATATATTTTGGATATAAATCCTTTATTATCTATGTGTTTTGCAAATATTTCCTCCCATTCTTTTCATTTTTTAAAAAACCAACATCTTGTGTAGGGACAGAAGTTTTTAATCTTAATGAAGTCCAATTTGTCATTTTTTTTCTTTATGGTTTGTGCTTTTGTTGTCTTACCTAGGAAATCATTACCTAACCAAGATCACAAAGATTTTTGTCCTATGTTTTCTTTTCTTTTCTTTTCTTTTCTTTTTTTAAAGACTTTATTTATTTATTCATTTATCCCCCCCTTGCTGCTTGTGCTCGCCGGGCCAGCCAACCACGCCGAACCCGGGGCCTCCCATATGGTAAACGGGAGCCCTACTGATTGAGCCACAGCCGCTTCCCTATGTTTTCCTTTAAACACATGCCTTTTTCTAATAAAAAAAAATAATAATAAAAATAAAATAAAATAAAATAAAATATAAAATAAAAAAATAAAAATTCTGAAACCACAGTACAATTATAAAAATGTGCTTTCCATCAAATGTAACAAATATTCCACACCAATGAAAGGTGTTAATAAATAGGGTAGTATTTGGAAAAAAAAACAAAAAAAAGTATAGGGAATTCTTATATAACCTACCCCCTATTAATAACATCTTACATTAGTGTGGTATATTTGTTAAAATTTATGAACCAATATTGAAGCATAGCTACTGGCCAAGGTCTGCAGTTTACATTATGGTTTACATTTTGCACTGTACAGTTTTATAGGTTTTGACAAAATGTATAATGGCATGTATCCACCATTATAATGTCATGCAGAACAATTCCAATGCCCTAAAAACAAAAAGCATTTCAGGTTCATTTTTATATATGGTATGAGTTATAAGTCAAGATTCATTTTTCTACTTATGGATGTCCAATTGTTCAAGTATAATTTGTTGAAAAGACAGTCCTTTCTCCATTGAATTACTTTTGGCCCTTTGTTGAAAATCAGTTGATTTTATCATGGCTTTATATCTGGACCTTATTCTGTTCCATTGATCTACGTCCTTTTTACCAATACCACATGGTAGCTATATAGTAAATCCTAAAATCAGGTATTGCGAGTCTTCCAACTTTCTTTTTGTTCTGGCTATTTTAGGTTCTTTGCTTTTCTGTATAAACTTTAGAGTCTGCTTATTGATTTCTACGGGGAAAAAAAAGCCTGCCAGGGTTTTTATTGAGATTGTGGTAAATATATAGATAATTGTAGGAGAATTCACATCTTACCAATATTGAGTCTTCCTATCTATTAACAGAGTAAATCTCTCTATCAAACGTCTTTGTTTTTGACTGTGTTGTGAATGTAAATTTTGCCCTTTGCCCTTTGGAGTCTTTGAAAGCCATCTGTGAAACCAGATACCTCCCAGATACCTCCCTGATACCGAGGAGTAAGCTATGCAGGTAAGTGTGGAAGCAGAGAAAACTGAAACCCCAGAACACCCATTTAAATCCTCCAGAGGCACTGAGGATCAAAAAGGAAGAAATCCTTTGAGGAAAATTAGAAAATCCATATCAGTTGAATTGGAAAAATATTTTGAAAAACAGCAAAAATTTTAAGAGCATCAGTAGACACATGTTTGTTGTGGTTTTTGCATTTGTTTTGGTGGGTGATGTGTGGGTTTGGAGATCAGAGAGGAGAAGTTGTGTTTACAAGTCTTCTCCTGCCTACATCTTGCCTGGAGTTGATCAAGACCTTTCCTTGAGGAGGTGATCAAAAGCCATGCTGGGTCGGCTCTGACCTGGGTGCCAGATGATGCACAGTGAGTGGGCTTGGGTCTCCTTGCTGTGTGAGCACAGACTGAGCAGGAGTTCCTGCACTGGCAAACAGTGCTCCAACTTTTTTCTTATGTCTCCAGGGCAGAGGCAAGGAACCTGGCCCCTAGTCCCTGCTAAAAGACATAACAGGGATGGTGCTAGTTCCAGCCAACTGCACTGCAGCCCTCCCCCCAAGGGAGGCAAGGCCTTTCACCCAGCCTCTGTTTGAGCTGTTTAGGGGCCTCTGATGCCATGGCTAGGTCAGATATTTAAGAAGGGGGGAGGGAGATTTCAGAACATAGCCAGTGCTCGGTTAGTGTCAGTGGTCAAAAGCACCAGCTCTGGAACCTAGACTGCCTAGCTTCAGATCCCATTCTACAGTGGGCATTTGGCTTAACTTCTCTGTGCTTTTGCTTCTCTCTCTGATAAATGGAGAAACCACCAATTTCATAAGAGTTGTGAGGAGTAGATGAAATAATATGCGTAAAGCACTTAGAAGAGTGTCCAGCACTCAGTGAGCTCTCAATAAATGTTAGCAGTTCATTATTATGGACTCCCTGGGGCTGTGCTCCTGGTGATTTAGGCATGGTGTCCCTGAAGCCTCATTCTATAATTCTGCCATGTGTCCCTGTGGTCATCTTAATTTCATGTGCTAAAAAATCACCACGGTGTTAAATCCCAGAAAAAAAAAACAAAACAAAAAACAAAACATGCTTTCGTCTTTATTAGGACTATACTAGTGTGGCCTGGGTTTGCTTTTTTTCAGATTCAACCAGGCATTGTTGGCCTAGTGAGTCCATGAGGCCTGGATTCCGTCCTCACTCCTTCCCTACTGGCCAGTCCCTAATGTGTTTAGACTTCAGCTTCAGTCTGTAGAGAGCATGTATTCCACTCTGAGATGTGTTCCTCTCTTGCTCTTTTTTATCTTTTTTTTTTTTTTTTTTTTAAAGATTTTATTTATTTATTCATTTATCCCCCCCTTGCTGCTTGTGCTCGCTGGGTCAGCTAACCATGCCGTGTGGGCGGGCTTGCCTTCACCAGGAGGCCCCGGGAACCTAACCCCGGGCCTCCCATATGGTAAATGGGAGCCCTACTGATTGAGCCACAGCCGCTTCCCCCTCTCTTGCTCTTGAAGCACTATCTTAGGCCAGTAATTCCTGCCCTCTTCCTATTGTTTAATTTATAAATCACAAAAAAAAAAAAAATTTATAAATCACTATTTTCTAAAGATATGCTAGGGTCCATATTTTTTTATTTATAGTGAATAAAAATTCTGTTTTGAAAAATTGAGAATTGTGTGATTTCCTCCCACTCCCCATCTAAGAGAGGCCACTTTCAGCCTGTCTGGGGGCTGTTGAAGGAGTTGAGTTGTCAACCAGATGAAGTTCGACTTAGGATAAGATTGATGGGATCTCAGGGAGCGCTAGGCATGCCTGCCTTCTGGTGTGTGAGAGCCTTACACAGAAACAAAAAATCAGTAATGGGCCAGGCTTAGCAGGAGGAGGGTTCTGTGTTCCTTGAGTTCCCTCCATTGTTCTTTCATCCCTGTTCTAGATTTTGAGTCCTATTGGAGTACAGGTTGAAAAATTATATACAAGGAGCAGTTTTTCTATTATTGCTACAAAACCTTTGCCAGAATCCTTTGCTCTGAAATTTTCTATCATCCAAGTTTCCACAAACCTGAGAAAGGGAATAAAGGTATGGTAAAACCTTAAAATGGTAATTGTGGGTCACATAAAATAGCCAGTCCCTTGGAAAGTAATAGCATTTGGTGATGGTGCATTTCAGCAAGTTCAAGGCTGTGTTTAATTTTGTTTTTAAACTGAACTTAATTGTCTAGCCCTATAGTTGCCCATAGTTATATTTGCAGGTTAAAAGCCCTGTTAATAAAAGGAATTTTTCCTTTTTTCCCTGAATCAGAGCTCTTTAAAGGTTAGTGGTTACTTGATGTGCCTTTAGCATGGAGTTCAGAAAGTTAAAGACACCCTCCTTAGAAGGAAGCCTGGTTCTCAAACTTAGGACACTTCCCAAAGACAGTGCTTTCTATTTTCATTTTTACTCTTTCATTTACACAATGGATTAGGACAGTATTTCCCAAAGTGGGTCATGTATATCATTTGTGGTGGTATACAAGTTGATTTAAACACTTAAATTAAAAAAAAAAAAAGTATTAAGGGGTACCTTCTTTTACAGCAAATTATACTGGTTTTCCATTTAAAGTAGGGATATTAAATTACTTTATTTAATCATAAAATTGATTTAAGGATAAACATTACATATGCTTATAGCCCCCAAATCCCAAAAGTGATATAAATTGTTGAAGTTAAGGAAATATTGGACTAGGGTTTCTAAGACACAAATTTTTTAACTCTCCTAAACTATAAGGAAACCCCTAGTGGGCTTTGTGTTGCAAAAATTTCCTTGGAATTGAATACTTTGAGAAAAACTCAATTTAAAGTTGACACTTTGTCAGTAACTGAGATCTCATGACATCTTGTTTATTTGTACTCAGACCTTTGTGTGTATTTGTTAGGCCTCTTGGAATATGGGGGCTGTGGGAGGGCTATTGCTACAGTGACATTATTAATATTAGGATATAGGATATATAGGATAATTATATAGGATAAAGCATAATGAATGAGCAGAAATCCTGGTACATAGGTCTCCACACAAAGTCAAACTAAACTCTGTTCTTGCAAAAGAGGTGAGGAAGAAAAGCACCTTAACATTCTAGGAAGTTTGAATGCTCCATGAGTAAACTTAATCATTGTGGGTTTTCACTCACTTTCTAATAGAATTGTCCTCCAGTTGCAGCCAGGTAAAAAGCCATTAAACTTTTAAATCATTTGGCTACAGCAGATTTGGGTTTTAATATTCATCTTTATTAATTTTATCTGTAATGCCTATGTGAGGTAGTCTAGATCAGAGACAGATTAGTTATTCTTTCTGCATTTTGAATATGTCACCCCACTGCCTTCTGGCTTCCATTGTTTCTGATGAGAAGTAAGCTGTTTATCTTCTTGGTGTTCCCTTTGTATGTGACAAGCTGTTTTCAAACTCTTGCTTCTTTCAAGATGTTTTGTCTTTCAGCATTTTTACCATTATATGTCTCTGTGTGGATCACTTTGCTTTATTGTACTTGGAGTTCTTTGAGCATCCTGGATGTATAGATTAATGTTTTTCAGCAAATTTGGAAATTTTTCAGTCATTATTTCTTAGAATTTTTTTTTCTCCTTTCTCTTTCTCCTCTCCTTTTGGTGCTCCATTACACATAGGTTGGTGTGCTTAAAGGAGCCCTACATTTCTCTGAGGCTTTGTATATTTTTCTTCAGTATTCTCTCTGTTCATTAGACTATTTAATCTCTATCTATCTTCAGGTTCACTGCTGCTTTCTCTTGCCAGTTCATATCTATTGTTGGGCTCTTATAATGAATATTTCATTCATTGTTTCAACTCCAAAAATTCCATTATAATTTCTCTATTGATATATATATATTTTTTTAACTTTTTTTTTTATCTTTATTTTGTACATTTAAAAATTGAAAACATAAGCAATAAAAAACTAAAAAGTAAACACAGATGAATAAATATATACATTTCTCAATTAAATGTAATGGATACATGTAAATTTTTTTGTTTTGTTTTTTGTTTTTTTTGTTTTTTTGTGTGTGTGAATCAAACAATATATTACACAATATATTTGGTTCATAGTAATGCATTCATACAGTATTTGTCCTTTTGTGTCTGGCTAGCTTCACTCAACATAATGTCCCCCAGATTCATCCATGTTACCATATGCTTTATGACTTCATTTCTTCTTACAGCTGCATAATATTCCATCGTGTGAATAGACCACAGTTCGTTTATCCATTCATCTGTTGATGGACATCTGGGTTGTTTCCAACTTTTGGCAATGATGAATAATGTGGCTATGAACATCGGTGTGCAGATGTCTGTTGGTGTCACTGCTCTCAGTTCTTCTGGGTATATACCCAGTGGTATTGCAGGGCCACGTGGCAAGTCTATATTCAACTTCTTTAGGAACTGCCAAACAGTCCTCCATAGTGTTTGTACCATCCTGCATTCCCACCAACAGTGAAGAAGTGTTCCTATCTCTCCACATCCTCTCCAACACTTGTAGTTCTCTGTCTTTTTAATAGTGGCCATTCTGATAGGTGTGAAATGATATCTCATGGTAGTTTTGATTTGCATTTCCCTAATCATGAGTGATGTTGAGCATTTCTTCATGTGTTTTTTTGCCATTTGTATTTCTTCTTCGGAGAAATGTCTATTAATGTCTTTGGCCCATTTTTTAATTGGGTCGTTTGTCTTTTTATTGTTGAGTTGTAACATCTCTTTATATATCCTGGATATTAAACCCTTATCAGATATGTGATTTCCAAATATTTTTTCCCATTGAGTCGGCTGCCTTTTCACCCTTCTGACAAAGTCCTGTGAGGTGCAAAAGTGTTTAATTTTGAGGAGGTCCCATTTATCTACTTTT
>JAKSZT010037386.1:94566-109175 GCA_026826555.1 Tolypeutes matacus
CCCCCTCACATTCTCCAGTGTCTCCCAAATTTTCATTTAGTTTTCAAAGAAGATTTAGGTCCCAGCAATGTCACACACTGAATACTAGAGATTCCCATGTACTCAACCTCCCTACCCCTTCCCCACCCCATATTAAAACTTTTTTCTCTTTGTGGATGGTAGCATTGTTATAACTGTTATACAGATAGTGAAACATAGCTACTAAACATTGTCAATGGTTTATAGTGTAGTTTAAAATTTACACGGTACAGTTTAATAATTTTTGATGATATTTACCATGTCCTTTGTCCTTTACTGTAAGGTAATGGAAAACATTTCCCATGACCACTAAATACCCCCTGTTTGATCTTTTCTGTTCCTTCCTCCCCATCCTCCTGGGGCATATGACACTCCCCTGTCTTCACTCATGGGATGACAAGACTCATAGTTACATGCCCTTGGGTATTCTAACTTGCCCTTCCTAATCTACCCACCTGTTAAGCCTGCACCACCAAACCCAGTAATATCACTACCCACCTGCCCTATCCTTCAATATGCAACTATACTCTATCACTTTACCATAGATTATGTCCATATGGGTGATGGCTCACAGCCTACTCTTCTCTCTCTCTCCCGTGTTAACCTATTTTTCAGACTATGGTTCTCAGTGACTGCTTACTTTCCTCAATTCAAATCAGTGAGGTCATATAGTGTTCATCCTTCAACGCCTGGCATGCTTCACTCAACATAAGGTCTTCAAAATTCATCCATGTTATTCCATGTGTTAGCACTTTATTCCTTCTAAGAGCTAAGTAATATTCCATTGTAGGTATGTATCACATTTTTTTTTTATTGTGGGTAAAAATAAAAATTTTCACAATACATACCAACATTTGCAAAATGATATATAAATATATATGCATATATGTGCATTTGCTTACAAAAATGTTATTTATATATATATATTTTTTAAGAGGTGCTTAGATTACCCAAAATATTACACAGAACCCACTGGGATTCCCATGTTGCCCACCTCCCATTTTGCTTATCCATTCATCTGTTGATGGACACCAGGGCTGATTCCAGCTTTTGGCAATCGTGAACAATGCCACTATGAACATTGGTGTGCATATAACTGTTTGTGTCTTTGATTTCAATTCTGCAGTGGAATTGTTGGATCATACGGAAGATGTATTGTTAGTTTTTCTGAGGAATCACCAAACTGTCCTCCACAGTGACTGGACCATTCCAGAATCCCACTAGCAGTGGATGAGAGTTCCTATTCCTCCACATCCTCTCCAACACTTATATTCTGCTGGGTTTTTTTGTCTGATATTAGAATTGCTACCTCTGCTCTTTTTTTGGCTATTGTTAGCTTGTAAAATTGTTTTCCACCCATTCACTTTCAGCCTCCTTGAATCCCTGGGTCGAAGATGAGTTTCTTGTAGACAGCATAGAGATGGATCATATTTCCTTATCCATTCTGCCAATCTGTGTCTCTTGATTGGTGAATTTAATCCATTAACATTCAGTGTTATTACTCGCAATGACTTTCTTACTTCAGCCATTTTTTCTTTAGGTTAATGTATGTCATATGTTGTTTTGTTTCTGATTTTGTCTTTTTAGTTGTTTTTAAATTCTCCTCTAACTCTCTGTCCCTTGTTTTTTCCTTTCAACTGGTAGTACTTCATTTAGTATATCTTGAAGTACAGATTTCTTATTGACATACTCTCTTAATTTATGTTTATCTGTGAATGATTTGAACTGTCCATCATTTTTGAATGCCAGTTTCGCTGGATAGAGAATTCGTGGCTGGAAGGTTTTTTCTTTTAGTACTTTGACTATGTCATACCACTACCTTCTTGCCTCCATGGTTTCAGCTGAGAAATCAGCACTTAATCTTATTGTGCTTCCCTTGTATGTGATGGTTTTCTTTTCTCTTGCTGCCTTGAGTATTTTCTCTTTGTCTTGAGTATTTGACATTTTGACATGTATATGTCTTGGAGTTGGCCTGTTGGGCTTTATACTGTTTGGGGTGCGCTGTCCTTCCTGGATCTGCACATCCATCTCTCTCAATAGGGGCTGGGAAGTTTTCAGCCATTATTTCCTTCAACACTCCTTCTGTTCCCTTTCCCTTCTCTTCTCCTTCTGGGATGCCCATAATGTGTATGTTTGTGCATTTTGTGTTGTCGGTTAATTCCCTGACTTCCTGCTGGATTTTTTCTATCTTTTTGTCTATCTGTTCTACTATCTGTTTGATTTCAGATGTATTGTCTTCCACATCACTAATTCTTTCTTCTGCCTGTTCAAATCAGCTGTTATGTGAATCCTGCGTCTTTTTGATTTCTTGGATTGTGCCATTGATCACCATCATATCCATTATCTTTTTGTGTATGTCTACAATTTCTTCAGTATGTTCTCCCAGTGTTGTCTTTATTTCCTTAATCTCTTCCTTCACTTTTTTAAGTTGGTCCATGATATTTGTTTGGAAAGCTTTGATTAGCTGTTCGATGTTCTGCATCACTTCCTGGTTTTTAGTTTTTTCATTGGTATGGTCCATGTCTTCCTGTTTCTCAGTGTGGTTTGTAATTTTTTGCTGCCCTCTAGTCATCATCTTATCTTGATGGGTTTATTCAGTTGATTATCTTCTCTCTCTGCTCTAGAGTTTATTTAGCTGGTGGTTCTGCATGTGTGTTAAGTTTCCTCTTTGACACTTTTTCTTCTTATTTTATTTCCTTGCATCTTTCTATGTTTTGGATCTCTACTGATCACACCATGCCATTGATCAGCACAGATAGATGTCACAAGATTCTCACCCCAAGTTTCTCACCTCGTGCGCCCACAGCACAGACCCACAAGCAAGACCCTGTCCAGAATCCACTGTCCTCAGACAGCTCTCAGAGAGTGCCCTCCTAAACTGACACCACCTTGCCTCCCCTCCTGGAATGTGTTCTGACCACAGCTTGTGGTGCCTACTGGTACTAGCAGGTGGACCATGTACTGATCACAGGTAATGGAGCTGAGTAGAATGAACAGGTTGACCAGGTATGAACCACTGGTTCGGTGCTGACTAGAACCATTAAGTGGACCCAACTAAACATCACAGTTTGTGGTGCTGACTAGAGCCAGCAGGTGGACCCATGTGCAGACCACAGGTTGTCATACTGACTAAGGCCAGGATGTGGACCATGTATAGACCACCAGTTTTGGTGTTGACTAGAAAAAGCAGGTGGACACTATACTGACCACAGTTGATTGTGCTGACAAGAACCAGTGGGTGGACCCATTCACTGAACACAGGTTATTGTGCTGATAGAGCCAGCAGGTGTACTGCATGCCAGACACAGTTTGTGGTGCTGACTAGAGCAAGCAGGCGCACCATGTACAGAACACAGATTGTGGTGCTGACTAGAACCAACAGGTGGACCCATTTACTGAGCACAGTTTATGGTGCTGACTAGAGCAAGCACGTGAACCCATGTACTGACCACAGGTTTTGGTGTTGACTAGAGCCAGCAGGTGGACCGTGTACTGACCACATGTTGTGGTATTGATAGACTCATTTGGTGCATCCACATACTGACCACAGGTTATAAGTCTGATAGGCACAGCAGGTGGACCATGTATAGACCACAGGTTGTGGTGCTGACTAGAGCCAGCAGGTCGACAATGTGAAGAGTAGAATTTGTGGTGCTGTATATAACCAGTAGTTGAACATATGTGGACCACAGGTTGTGTGCTGATAGAGTCAGTATGTGGCCCCATGTACTGACCATGGGATGTGGTGTTGACTAGAACCAGTAACTGAACCATGTACTGACCACAGTTTGTGCTGCTGACTAGAAGCAGCAGGTGTACCCATGTACTGGCCACTGGTTGTGGTGCTGCCTAGAGCCAGGAGGTTGACCCAAGTACAGAGCACAGGATGTGGTGCTGATAAAAACCAGCTGGTGTATATGTGTACTGACCACAGTTTGCAGTGATGAATAGAGCCAGCAGGTGGACCATGTTTTGACCACAGTTTGCATTGCTGTCAGAGCCAGCAGGGGGACTGCATACTGACCACAGTTTGTGGTGCTGATAGACCAAGCTGGTGGATTGGCATTCTGACCACAGGTTGTGAGTCTGACTAGAGACCGCAGGTAGATGGTTTATAGACCACAGGCTGTGGTGCTGTGTAGAACCAGCAGGTGGACCCATGTACAGAGCACATGTTGTGCTGACTGCAGATGGCAGGTGGACTATGTATAGACCACAAGTGGTGGTGGTGAATAGAACCAGCCAGTGGACAATATATAGAGCACAGGTTGTGTAAACTAAAACCAGCAGGTGGAACCATGATCAGAGCAGAGTTTGTGGTTCTGATTAGAACCAGTAGTGAGCCCATATACCACAGGTTGTGGTGCTACTAGAGCCAGCAGGAGGCCCCATGTACTGACCCCAGGCTGTGGTTTTGACTCGAGCAATAGGTTGACCCATGTACTGCCCACAGCTTGTAGGGGTGACAAGAATCAGCAGGTGGACCCATGTACAGACTACAGTTTGTAGTGATTATTAGAGCCAGGAGGTAGGCCCATGTACAGACCATATTCTGTGCTGCTGAATAGAGACAGCAATTGGACCGTGTACAGACCACAGGTTGTGGTCATAACTAGGACCAACACGTGGACCCATATACTGAACACAGGCTGTGGTGCTGACTAGAAGCAACTAGTGGACCTGAGTAGAGATCACTTGTTGTGGATCTGATAGATAAAGCAGGAGGACCCATGTAATGGACCCATCTAATGACCACAGGTTGTGGTGTTGACTAGAGACAGCAGGTATGCCCATGTAGATGACAGGATGTGTTGCTGACTAGAGTCAACAGGTGGAGCCTTGTAGAGCATGGGTTGTGTTGCCAACTAGAGCCAGCAGTTGGACTGTGTATTGGCAAAAGTTTGTGGCATTGATAGACCCAGTGGGTACATGCATGTACTGACCACAGTCTGTGTGCCTTGCTAGAGAGAGCAGGTGGTCTTTGTACAGACCACAGGCTGTGGTGCTGATAGAGCCAGGATGTGGCCCCATGTACTGACTACAAAAGATGGTGCTGTCTAGAACGAGGAGGTGTGGGCCCATGTACAAAGCAGAGGTTTTGGTGCTGACTAGAACCAGTGGTCAGACCTGTGTAGACCACGGGTTGTTGTGATAACTAGAAGCAGCAGGTGGGCCTTTGTATAGAGGACTGGTTGTGTTGCTGAATAGAACCAGCAGGTATACCATGTACAGAGGAAAGGATGTAGTGCTCACTAGAACCAGCATGTGGACTCATATACAGAGCAGAGGTTGATGTGTTAAGTAGAACCAGTAGGTGTACCATGTAGAGTACAGGTTGTGGAGCTGACTAGAAACGGGAAGTGGACGCATGTACAGTGAAGTTTTTATGCTCACTAGAACCAGTAGTGGTACCCATGTAGACCATAGGTTGTGCTGACTAGAACCAGCTGGTGGACACGTGCTGACCACAGGGTTTGGTGCTGTCTAGAGCCAGGAGGTGGACCGTGTACTGAAGAAAGGTTGTGGTGTTGAGTAGAACCAGCTGGGGACCCATGTACAGACCACAGGTTGTTATACTGGCTAGAGCCATCAAGTGGACAGTATAGAGACCACAGGTTGTGCTGCTGATAAAGACAGTGTTGATCCCATGTACTGACCACAGGATGTGGTGCTGACTAGAACCAGCAGGTGGACCATGTACAGACCACAAGTTATGGTACTGATAAAGCCAGCAGGTGGCCCTGCGTACTGACCACAGGATGTGGTGCTGAAAAGAACCAGCAGGTGGACCATGTACAAACCACAGTTTGTGGTGCACATTAGAAACAGCAGGTGGGATGATGTACAGGGGAAGTTTGTGGTGCTGAGTAGAAACAGTAGGTGGACCCATGTAGACCACAGATTGTCATGATGACTAGAGTCAGCAGGTGGGTCCATGTACAGACCACATTTGGGTTGCTAAATAGAGCCAGCAATTGGACCGTGTACAGACCACAGGTTGTGGTGCTGATTAGAACCAGCAGGTGAATCCATGTAGTAACCAGTTTGTGGTGCTGACTAGTATGAGCAGGTGGGCTGGTGTACAGGCCACAGTTTGTGCTCTTGACTAGAATCAGCACATGGACCATGTACTGACCACAGGTTATGGTGCTGACTAGAGCCAGCAGATATACCTGTGTATTGACTACAGGTTGTGGTGCTGACTAGAATCAGCACCTGGGCCAGTGTACAGGCCACAGTTTGTGCTGCTGGCTAGAACCAGCAGGTGGACTGTGTACAGACTGTAAATTGTGGTGCTGTCTAGAGCAAGCAGGTGAACCCATGTACAGAGCACAGGTTTTGGTGCTGATAGAAACAGCATACAAACCCGTGTACTGACCACAGGTTATGGTGTTGACTAGATCCAGCACGTGGTCCCCTGTGGACCACCGGTTGTGGTGCTGACTAGAACCATGTGTAGACCGTGTACTGACCACAAGTTGTGGTGGTGATTAAAGCCAGTTAGTGGTCCATGTACAGACCACAGATTTTGGTGGTGACTAGAACCAGCAGGGGGAAAATGTACAAAGCAGAGGTTGTGCTGCTCAGTAGAATCAGCAGGTGAAACCATGTACAGGGCGGAGTTTGTGGTGCTGACTAGAAACAGTAGTTGAACCTGTGTAGACCACATGTTGTGGTGCTGATAGAGACAGCAGGTGGCCCCATGTATTGACCCCAGGATGCAGTGTCGACTATAACCTGTAGGTGGAACATGAACTGACCACAGTTTCTGCCGCTGACTAGCACCAGCAGGTGGATCCGTGTACTGAACACAGTTTGTGGTGCTGACCACAGCCAGAAGGTTGACCTGTGTATAGGGCACAGGTTGTCATGCTGATAGAAGTGGCAGGTGGACACAAGAACTGACCACAGGTTGTGGTGTTGACTAGAGCCAGCAGTTGGACACGTGTAGACAACAGGACGTGGTGCTGTCTAGAGCAAACAGGTGGATCATGTACAGAATACACTTATGGTGCTGACTAGAGCCTGAGGAAACCTGTGTACAGACCAAAGGTTTTGGTGCTGACTATAGCCAGTATTTGGACCTGTATAGACCACAGGTTGTTGTACTGACTAGAGTCAGCTGTGGACCCATGTACTGACTACAGGATGTGATGCTGACTAGACCAGCATGGGGACTGTGTACAGACCACAGGTTTTCATGCTGATAGACCCAGCCAGTGGATCTGCATACTGACCACAGGTTGTGAGTCTGACTAGAGTCTGCAGGTAGACTGTTTATAGCCCACAGGTTGTGGTGCTGGGTAGAACCAGCAGGTGGACAATGTAGAGAGCACAGGTTGTGGTGTTCACTGCAACCAGCAGGTGGAACCATGTACAGAGCAGAGTTTGTGGTGTTGATTAGAAACAGTAGTGAACCCGTGTAGACCACAGATTGTGGTGCTAATAGAGCAGGCAGGAGGCCCCATGTACTGACCCCAGGCTGTGGTTTTGACTCGAGCATGTAGGTGGACCCGTGTACTGCCCACAGCTTGTAGGGGTGACTAGAACCAGTAGGTGGACCTTTTACTGACCACAGGCTGTGGTGCTGACTAGAATCAGCAGGTGGACCCATGTACAGACTACAGTTTGTGGTGCTCATTAGAGCCAGCAGGTTGACCATGTACAGACCACAGGTTGTGGTGTTGACAGAGCCAGCAGATGGCCCCAATGTACTGGCCAAAGAATATGAAGGTGACTAGAACCAATAGGTATACAATGTCCTGACCACAGTTTGTGGTGCAGACTAGAATACGGCAGTGGGCCCATGTACATAGCAGAGGTTTTGGTGCTGACTAGAACCAGTAGTTGGACCCATGTAGTCCATGGATTGTTGTGCTAACTAGAACCAGCATGTGGGCCTGTATATAGAGCACAGGTTGTGGTGCTGACTAGAGTCAGCAGGTGGACCATGTACAGAGCAGTTTGTGGTGATGAATAGAAACAGCCTGTGGATACGTGCACAGAGGACAGGTTTTGGCACTGACTAGAGCCAGCAGAAGGACCCATGTACAGAGCATAGGTTTTGGTGCTGCCTAGAACCACTAGGCGGACCGTACACTGACCACAAGTTGTGGTGCTGACTGGAGTTAACAGATGTACTATGTACACAACAGGTTGTGGTGTTTACCAGACCCAGCAGGTGAACCCATGTATAGAGCTCAGGTTGTTTTGGTGACAGGAGCCAGAAGATGGACATTTTACAGAGCACAGGTTGTGTTGCTGACTAGAACAAACAGGTGTACCATGTACAGAGCAAAGGATGTGGTGCTCACTAGGACCAGCAGGTGAACTCATATACAGAGCAGATGTTGTGTTAACAAGTTGGTGTAACATGTACAGAGTACAAGTTGTGGTGCTGATTAGAATGAGGAGATGGACACATATAATGAGGAGAAGTTTTTGTGCTCACTAGAACCAGGGGTTGGACCCGTGTAGACCCCAGGTTGTTGTGCTGACTAGAGCCATCAGGTGAACAGTGTAGGGACCACAGGTTGTGGTACTGATAGAGACAGTGTTGGAACCATGTACTGACCGCAGGATGTGGTGCTGACAATAACCAATCGGTGGACTATGTATGGACCACAGGTTGTGGTGCTGACTAGAACCAGCAGGTGTACCATGTACAGAGCACAGTTTGTGATGTTCACTAACACTAGTAGACATATCATGTATAGACCACAGGTTGTGGTGCTGACTAGAACCAGCATGTGGTCCTGTGTACAGACCATAGGATGTGGTAGTGACTAGAACCAGCAGGTGAACTGTGTACTGAACACAATTTGTGGTGCTGACTAGAGCCAGCAGGTGGGCCATGTACAGGTCACAAATTGTGGTGCTAAAAAGAACAAACAGGTGGACCATGTACTGTGCTAACAAGTACATGAGCACATATACAGAACAACAAGAGGTGGTACTGATAGAACCAGACGGTATACCCATGTGCAGACGATAGGTTGTGGTGCTAACTAGAACCATTTAATGAACTGTGTAATGACCACAGGTTGTGGTGCCAACTAGAGCCATCAGGTGGGCTGTGTACTAACTACAGGATATGGTGCTACCTAGAATGAGTAGGTGGATAGTGTACTGACCACAGGTTGTGATGCTGACTAGAAACAGCAGGTGTACCATGTACAGAGCACAGTTGTGATGTTCACAAACACTAGTAGGCATATCATGTATAGACCACAGGTTGTGGTGCTGACTAGAGCCAGCAGGTGGTCCTGTGTACAGACCACAGGATGTGGTAGTGACTAGAGACAGCAGGTGAACCGTGTACTGACCACAATTTGTGGTGCTGACTAGAGCCAGTAGGTGGACCCATATACAGAGCAAAGGTTGTGGTGCTGACTAGAGCAAGCAGGTGGGCTGTGTACAGACCACAAATTGCAGTGCTAACAAGAACAAGCAGATGTACCATGTACTGTGCTAACAAGTACATGAGCACATATACAGAGCAACAGGATGTGGTACTGATAGAAGCAGTCAGTATACCCATGTACAGACGACAGGTTGTGGTGCTAACTAGAACCATTTGATGAAATGTGTAATGACCACGGATTGTGGTGCCGACTAGAGCCAGCAGGTGGCCCATGTACTGACCACAGCATATGGTGCTACCTAAAACGAGTAGGTAGACAATGTACTGACCACAGGGTGTGCTGCAGACTAGAACCAGCAGTTTGGCATGTGTAGAGACCACAGTTTGTTGTGCTGACTAGAGCCAGCAAGTGGAGAGTTACAGACCACAGGCTGTGCTAATGACTAAAACCAGCCAGTGGATCCATGGTTTGACCACAGGTTGTGAGTCTGACTAGAGAGAGCAGGTGGTCCATGCACAGACTGCAGGTTATGGTGCTGAGAGAGCCAGGAGTTGGCCCCAAGTACCTACCACAAGATGTGGTGCTGACTAGAATCAGTAGGTGGACCATGTACTGACCACAGGTTGTGGAGCTGACTACAACCAGCAGGTGTACTGTGTACAAACCATATATTGTGATGCTGACTAGAACCACTGGGTGGATCTGTGTACTACCCATAGGTTGTGGTGCTGACTATAGCCAGCAGGTAGACCCATGTATAAAGCATAGGTTGTGATGCTGATAGATCCAGCATGTGGACCCATGTACTGACCACAGTTTGTTGTTTGGCTAATGCCAGAAGGTGGACCACGTAGACCTCAGGTTGTTTTGACCAGTTCCAGCAAGTGGACCGTGTACTGACCACAAATTGTTGTCCTGATAGAGGCAGCATGTGTATCCACATACAGACCGCATTTCAGTCTGACTAGAGACAGCAGGTGGGCCGTGTACAGACCACAGGTGGTGGTGCTATATAGAGCAAGTAAGTGGAGTTTTGTACAAACCACATGTTGTGGTGGTGACTGGAGCCAGCAGATGGACCCCTGTGCAGACCACAGGTTTTGGTGTTGACTAGACCCAATTAGTGGACCATGAACAGGCAATAAGTTGTGGTGCTGATTTGAGCCAGCAGGTAGACCCTTGTACAGACAACAGGTTGTGGTGAATAGAGCCAGTAAGTGGATCAGTGAAGACCATAAGTTGTGGTGCTGATTAGAATCTGTGGGTGGACCCCTGTACAGAGAAGAAGTTGTGGTGCTGACTAGAGTCAGGAGGCTGAATCATGTACAGACTACAGGTTGTGGTGCTGATTAAGCTAGCAGATGGACCATGTACAGACCCCAGGTTTTGGTGCTGACTGGAATCAGAAGGTGTACAGTGTACAGAGCACAGGTTTTAGGGATGACTTGAACCAGCAGGTGGACCCATGTACATAGCAAAGGTTGTGGTGCTGACAAGTACCAGTAGGTTGACCTGTATAGACCACAGGTTGTTTTGCTGACTAGAGACAGCTGGTGGACCCGTTTACTGAGCACAGTTTTTGGTGTTGTCTAGAGCCACCAGATGTACTGTATACTGACCAAAGTTTGTGTGCTTACTTGAATCAGGAGGTGGAACCATGTACATATCACAGGTTGTGGTGCTGACAGAGCCAGTATTTGGATCCGTACAGACATCAGACCAGAGTTTGTGGTGCTGACTAGAGCCAGCAGGTGGACCATGTACAGAACACAATTTGTGGTTCTGAGAAGAGCAAGCAGGTGGACCTGAATAAAGACCACAAGTTGTGGTGCTGACTAGGGCCAGCAGGAGGACCAGGGTACAGACCACCGGTTGTCATGCAGACTAGATCCAGTAGGTGGACCCTGTTCAGACCACAGGTTGTGGAGCTACTAGAGCCAGCAGGTGAACTGTGTACAGACCACAGATATGGTACTTACTACAACCATCAGGTGGACCCATGTACAGAGCACAGGTTGCAATGCTGACTAGAACCAGCAGAGGGACCCTTGTACACACCACAGGTTTTGGTGCTGACTAGATCCAGCAAGTAGACCCATGTACACAGTAGAAGTACAGACCACGGGTTGTGGTGCTGACCAAGGCATCAGGCCGACTGTGTACTGACCAAAGATTTTGGTGCTGACTAAACCAACATGTGGTCCGTGTACAGATCACAGGTACTGGTGCTGACTAGAACCAGCAGGTTGACTTGTGTATTAACTTGACATTGTAGATTCTAGCTAGAACCAGTAGGTGGACTGAGTACTGATCACAGGTTGAGGTACTGATGTGAAAGAGCAAGTGGAACCATGTCCACTGATTATTGTGCTGTCTAGAGCCAGCAGGTGGACAGTGCAGAGACCACAGTTTGTGGTTCTGCCTAGAAACAGTAGGTGGACCCGTGTAGACCACAGGTGGTGGTGCTGACTAGAACCAGCAGGTAGACCCATGTGCAGTGCAGAGGTTGTGGTGCTGACTAGTAACAGCAGGTGGACCTGTGTAGAGACCACTGGTTGTGGTGCTACAAGAGACATCAGGTGTACAGTGTACAGACCACAGATTGTAGTGCTTACTAAAACAAGAAGATGGATGCTTGTGCAGAGCACAGGTTGTGGTGTTGACTTGAGGCTGCAGGTGTACTGTGTACAGACCACAGGCTGTGTTGCTCACTAGCAACAACAAGTGGATCCATTTACAGACCACACATTGTGGTGCTGATTAGAGCCAGCAGGTGTACCCTTGTACAGACCATAGGTTGTGGTGCTAAGCCATCAGGTGTACCGTGCAAAGACCACAGGTTGTAGTGCTGATCAGAACCAGCAGGTGGACCATGCAGAGACCACAGGTGGTGGTGCTTACTAGAATCAGCAGGTGGTCAACGTACAGAGCACCGGTTGTGGTGCTCACTAGAACCAGCAGGTGGAACCATGTGCAGAGCAGAGTTTGGAGGTCTGACTAGAACCAGTAGATGAATCCATGTAGACCACAATTTTTGGTACTTATAGAGCCAGGAGGGGGCCCTGTGTACTAACCACAGGATGCAGTGATGACTTGAACCAGTAGGTGGACCATGTACTGACAAGAGTTTGTGCTGCTGACTAGAACCAGCAGGTGGACCCATTTAGTGACCACAGGTTGTGGGGCTGACTAGAACCATCAGCTGTGCTGGTATACAGACCACCAATTTTGGTGCTGACTAAAATCTGGCCAGCAGGTGGACCATTTTCATATCACAGGTTATGATGTCGAATAGAGCCATTGTTGAACCCATGTAGGCCACAGGTTGTGTTGCAGACTATAGTCAGCATGTGAACCATGTACAGATTACAGGTTGTGGTGGTGACTAGAATTTGAACCTGTATAGACCACAGCTTGTGGTGCTGATAGTGTCAGCAATTGGCCCCATGTACTGAACACCGGGTGCTGTTTTCACTATAACCAGTAGGTGGACCATGTAATGACCAGAGTTTGTGCTGCTGTCTAGACCCATCAAGCAGATCTGTGTTCTGAATAAAGTTTGCAGTGCTGACTAGAGCCTGCAGGTGGAATCATGTGCAGGCCACAGGTTGTGATGCTGTTTAGAACCAGCAGTTGTACCATGTACAGAGCATGGTTGTAGTGCTCACTAGAAACCACAGGTGGACCCATGTATAGAGCACAAGTTGTGTTGCTGATTAAAATCTGTAGGTGGACCATAAACTGGTCACAGGTTGTGGTGCTGACTATGACCAGTAGGTGTATCATATACAAAGTACAGGTTGTGGTGCTGACTGGAACTAGTAGGTGGCCACCTGTACTGGTCACAGATTGCAGTGCTGTCTAGAACCAGCAGGTGGACCGTGTATAGACCACAGGTTGCAGTGCTGATAGTGTCAGCAGGAGCCCCATGAACTGACCATAGGATGTTGTGCTGTCTAGAGCCAGCAGGTGGTCCATGTACACAGCACAAGTTGTGATTCTGAATAGGGCCAGCAGGTGGACCCTTGTACTGGGCACAGGTTGTGTTGTTGACAAGAACCAGTAGGTGGACCATGTATTTACAGCGGGCTGTGGCGCTGACTTGAATCAGCAGTTGGACCCAAGTACAGAGTACAGATTGGGGTGCTGACAAGTGCCAGGAGGTGGCCAGTGAACAGACCACAGGTTGTGGTGATGATGAGAACAAGGAGGTAGACGTTGTAGTAACCACAGATTGTGGGGCTGACTAGAAAGAGCAGTTCGGCCCTGGTAAAGACCACAGATTGTGGTGCTATCTAGAGCCAGCAGTTGGAGGGGGTACAGACTACAGGATGTTGTGCTGACTAGAGCCAGCAAGTGGACCCATGTAGAGAGCACAGGTTGTGGTGCTGATTAGAATGAGTATTTGGAGTGTGTACTGATCACTGGTTGTGGTGCTGACTAGAGCCAGGATGCAGACCATGCGCAGATCAAAGTTTGTGGTGCTGACTAGAAGCAGCAGGTGGACACGTGTACAGACACCATGTAGTGCTACCAGAGCCACCAGGTGGACTGTGTACAGATCAGACATTGTGGTGATGTCTAGAACCAGCAGGTGTACAATGTACAGAGCACAGGTTGTGCCCACTAGAACCAGCAGTTGGACCCATGTGCAGAGAAGAGGATGTGGTCTTGCCTAGAACTAGTGGTTGTACCATGTACAGAGCAGAGGTTTTGGTGCTGACTAGAACTAGGAGGTGGACCCGTGTAGACCACAGGATGTTGTGTTGACTAGAGCTAGCAAGTGGACCCTTGTAATGACCACAATTTGTGGTGCTGTCTAGAGATAGCAGGTGAGCCATGTAATTATCACAGTTTGTGGTGCAGAGAGAGCCAGCAGGTGTAGCCATGTACAGACCACGGGTTGTGAGTCTGACTAGATACAGCAGGTGGACTGTGTAGAGACCATAGTGTGGTGCTGATAGAACCACCAGGTTGACCTGTGTACTGACCAGTTTGTCGTGTTGGCTAGAATCAGAAGGTGGACCCATGTAGACCACAGGTTGTGGTGCTGCCTAGAGCCAGTGGTGGACCGTGTACTGACCACAGATTTGGTGCTGATAGATCCAGCAGGTGGATCCGTGTACTGACAACAGGTTGTGAGACTGACTAGAGATAGCAGGTGGACCATGTGCAGACAATGTTTATTGTGCTGACATGAAACAGCAGGTGGACCTGTGTATTGAC
>JAKSZT010037388.1:0-13330 GCA_026826555.1 Tolypeutes matacus
TGAATAGCATCATATTAACAAGCACCTCACTTAATTTTTGAGAACTGAAGAACCTCCTTTGTTCAGAGAGCATTACATAAAACCATGGTTTTGACATGGGTTGTAAGTGAAAACAAGTGCATAGTAGCAAATTAAACAACTTGCTTGTAATTCCAGACTGAAGAACATCCTGCATTCACAAAATATTAAGTAAACCCAGTGTTTTGACATTTATTGTAAGTGAAAAGAAGTTTGTAGGAGGCAATTAAATGAGTAACTTGCTTACTTTTTAAAACTGAAGAACCACTTACGTTCACAAATTTAAAACCAGTGTTTCTTCATGGATTAGAAGTGTGAAGAAGTGAATAGTATCCTATAAAAAAGTACCTTGCCTAATTTTTGAAAATAAAAGAACCTCCTTTATTCACAAAGTGTTAGGTAAAACAAGGGTTTAACATTGGTTGTAAGTGAAAACAAGTGAACAGCCAATTAAAGAAGTAACATGCTTAGTTTTCACAACTGAAGAAATTACTGCTTTCACAGACTGTTAGGCATCTGTAGCCATTTGGCAGTTTGATGTAATTATGAATTCCAAATATCTATATTATATTATGTTTGTAAACTGATCTGTTCATCTGGGCACGATGAAGCTATAATTGGGGCTTTGATTTGGCCATGACAGTAGGACATTGAGCCTAGCCCCTTGGGGGGGTGGAATCAAATATAAAAGCAATGCAAAGGAAAGAGGGGGAAGTTTTTGATGTTGGAGTTTTGATGTTGCAGAGAAGGCCCTGGGATAGAGAGGAGCCATTTACCTGAGTGTCCACAGCTGGCCTTGCGGAGAGAAGCAAAGCCTAGAGAGCCTTATAGTCTACAGCTGACCTTGGGGAGGAAACGAGCTAAGCCCCAAGAGAACTGCAGCCCCAAGAAGAGAGAAACCCAAGAAGCCTGAACTGTGGCAAACATCAGCAGCTATTTTACTCCAACACATGCAAAGGACTTTGGTGACGGGAGAAACTTATGCTTTATGGCCTGGTAACTGTGGCTATCGACCCAAAATAAATACCCTTTATAAAGATGACCCAATCTCTGGTATATTGCATTAACACCCCTTTGGCTAACTAATACAGTATCACAACTGATTTGCCATTGACTGAAAGTGAAAACAAGTGCATAGCATTCATTTAAAGCAGTAAATTCTTTAATTTTCCCAACTAAATAAACTACAGCATTAAAAAGGCATTATGTAAACCACGGTATTGTCATTGATTGTAAGTGAAAACAAATGCATAGCATCCAATGAAAAAGTAAATTGCTTAGTTTTCAAAACTTGAAGAAACAACAGCATTCTCCACATATTAGCTAAAACCAGCATATTGGTATTGTAAAAGAAAACAAGGGGAAAGCAGCCAATTAAACAAATAAACACCTTTGTTTTAAAAACTGAAGAGCCTACTCCATTCACAGAGCATTACGTAAAACCAATGATCTGACATTGATTGTCATTGAAATCAAGAGCCATAGCATATCAATAAAGCAGATATTTGCTTACTTTTCAAAACTGAATTATCTCCTACATTCACAGAATGTTAGGTAAAACCTGTGTTTTGATATTTATTCTATGTGAAAACAAGTGCATAGCACCCAAATTAAACAAGGAATTGCTTGGTTTTCACAAGTGAAGAAATGACTGTATTTATAGTATTTCTTGTAACATCACTGCTTTGACATTGATTTTAAGTGAAAAGAAGTGTAAAGCATGCAATTAAATGAGAAACTGGCTTAGTCTGCAAAATTGAGGTGCCACTTAGTCTCAAAGCATTAGGTAAAACCAGTATTTATTCATTGTTTGTAATTAAGAAGAAGTTAATAGTATCCTATTAAACAAGGACTTTGCTGATTTTGGAAATTTGAAGAACCTCCTTCATTCACAGAGTGTTAGGTTAAACTGGTTTTGACATTGGTTCTAAGTGAAAAGAAGTGCACAGCAGCAAATTAAACTGCATGCTTTGGATTAAAACTGAAAAGCCTCGTGCATTCACAGAGCATTAGGTAAAACAAGGGTTTTGATATTGAATGTTAGGGGAAACACTTGCTTAGCAGGCCCAAAACAAGTTTCTTTATTAGTTTTCAAAGCTAAAGAATCAACTGCTTTCAGAGAGCATTAGGCAAACCCAGGGATTTGAAGTGACTGTAAGTCAAAACAGGTGCATAGTCTACAATGAAAAGAGTTTACTGCTTAGTTTTCAATACTGAAGAAACTCCTGTATTCAGAGTGTGTTAGGTAAAACCAGTGTTTGACTTTAATTATAAGTGAAAACACAGGAATAGCAGCAAATGAAACAAGTCTCAGTCTTAATTTTCAAACTGAAAAGCCTACTTTATTCCCAGAGCATTAGCAAAAACCAGTACTTTGACGTTTATTGTAAGTAAAAACACGTGCATAGCAGCAAATGAAACAAGAATCTTACTTAGATTTCAAAACGAAGAAACCATGGTCCTGGCATAGTATTAGGTAAAATCAGTTTTCACACTGTGGATGAAAGCAAATGCATAACAGTCAAGGAAAAAAAGTGTGTTTTACTTACGTTTCAGAATTGAAGTACCTTTTGCCTTCACAGAGGGTTAGGGTAAAAGCAGTGTTTTGAAATGATTGTAAGTGAAAACACATGCATAACCACAAATGAAACACAAATCTTCCTTAGGTTTCAAAAGTGAAGAAACTCCTGTATTGACATAGTATTAGGTAAAAGTGATGTTTTGACATTGGTTTTAAGTGAAACAAGAGCATAGCAGCCAAGGAAAGAAGTATCTTATTTACTTTACAAAAGTAAAACCAGTATTTTGAAGTTGATTATAACTCAAAACAAGTGCATAACTGCCAATAAAATGAAGATCTTGGTTAGTTTTCAAAACTGGAGGACCTCCTGCATTCAGACTGTGTTAGGTCAAACTAGGGTTTGCCTTTGATTCTAAATGAAATCAAGTGCATAGCAGAGAAGGAAACAAGAATCTTGCTTAGTTTTCAAAACTGAAGAAATTAGTGCACTGGCATAGCACTAGGCAATAGCATTGTTTTGACATTGAGGTGTAAATGATAACAAGTTCATAGAAGCCAAGGAAACATGTATCATTGTTGATGTTCAGGAACTGGGTCCGTGAAATTGGTGCTTTGTATGAGAAAAAAATAGACAAAGAAAAGAGATTACCAGGGTCAGGGGACCTTCCATCCAAAAGGAGGAGAGTGCCACTGCATAAAACATCAAGGATTTTATTTAGCTATAGGACAAAGAAAATACATGTGTGCTTGTGCAAGGGTAATAGATATGTGACAGTTTACACTTTACTAAAGTCAGCACGTTTTAAGAGTTAGTGGTTCAGTTCTCTTTACATTCCCGCATGTAGCAGACCTTGTGAATCTTTGTCTGACATATACCAGACACTCTGTTTGATACACAGTGTTTCTCCATCAGGCTCCTACCAGATCTTATCTCAGTGTCTTGAGACTAGAGATGCCTGTCTCCTACATGCAAAGGTGGCCTGCTTTCTGTCAGTTGTCATTGTTTTTAATTGAAACTCCATCATGTCCCTTTTTTATTAATTAATTTTTTCAGTGAAAACTATAGAAACCATTATATAAGGTGATAACAGGTGACCTCCTGTCACACTTCTCTTCTTCCATAGGCTCTTGTGACTGTGCCTGTCTTAGGTTTATCTTTTCTGAGAATCTTACCCATCATTGAATGCCAGTCAAACTTTTGAGCTCTTGCATGGAAAGCAATTTCATTTATATTTTATACTTTTTCAAGTTCCTTTTGTTTATATTTTTAATCAGATAATAAGTATTAAGATCAAGCGGTTATTAGTATACTACTTTCTACTAAAAATAATGTAAAATTAGTTTCTCATGGCTGTTTCTTGACATAAAAGTGTTTATCTGATCTAATTTTTCATTTTTCCTATGAATATATGTCATTACTCTACCCTTGAAAATACGATTAAAATGCATATAACAACAATTCCTAATCCAATCCAAAATGATATTTGAACTTTTTTTTGTTTCCACAAGTGAAATGGTTTGGCAGTATTTAAATTTTCAGACAATTCATTCCAAAATTCTTTCAATTCATTGTGTGACATGCTCAATGTTTTCTTTGGCAATTCTAAAATATCTAAAGAAATATTATGCTTATATCCAATCAAATGATTTCTTACTTCTTCCCAATCCTGTTCACAATTATTATAAAGTAAAGGAGTAATACAAAAAGAATTTCCATTCCAATCACATTTAAGAGCTCTTAACAAGTTGAAATTATAGGTTTGATTACCAAAATCTATAATAGTTTTTTTCCAGATCATTCAGTTCCATATCAATGTGAGACTGACTATGCCACATCTCACTTGCATTTTCATGCAAGCTCTTAATATATTGTTGCATCTGGATTCCTTGATGCAGGGTTGTGCCAGCAATGGATGCAGCAGTTATGATGACAATCAGTCCCAAAATTCCTGCTATTAAAAGTCCAATCTCTCTGTTAGTTCTTTTCAAATAATGGAAGAGGAAATGCCACATCAAATGGGATTCTGGAGACTGCTGCCAATGTCTGGTCATCTGAACTGGTAACCATAGTCCTTTTCTTCTTTTTGCTATATAAAGAATTTTATTTTCCTGCAAATATGAATTCTTAAGACATGTAAATAAAGAGCAATTGAAGTAGATAACATTCCTTTCACCAAAAGTTACATTTCCAATGATAAAACTATAGGATCTTGTACACATGCTGTAATAAATTGAGTTGATTTTCTTTTTAAACTGGTAATATTAGTTTTACTGCCTTGCCATTTGAAAATTGGACCAGTTCCCAAGAATAATTTCCACAAGGACCTTTGAGTTTAGTTAAGTTGAGTGTCTCATGGTTGTGGGATATATCTTCCTTGAATTTTCCAATTTATTGAGCTGTTAGTAAATGCTGTATTACCAAAATTCCAGAAATAAGGATTACTGTCATTAGTGATTATGGTTGAATTATTAATGAACCAAGATATGGTTGTGTTTTTAATAGGCTTTGGTACTCATATAAGGGCTGGATCCTTTACAATTCCATAGGAATCATTAAACAACACAACTTCTGTAAACCCATGACACATGTGCCATTTGTCACTTAGTCATCTGTTTTGGGAGGGGCATGTAAGATTTACCATATTTTCTGATTTATATGGTAAAGAAGGGAAAACGGCAATAGCAGGTTTTGACATTGATTTTAGGTGAAAACAAATGCATAGCAGCCAAGGAAAGAAGTACTTTACAAAGGCGAAGAACTTTACAAAGGTGAATAACTTCCTTTAGTCACAAAGCGTTAGGAAAACCAATGTTTTGACTTTGATTATAAGTGAAATCACGTGCATATCAGCCATTGAAACAAGTCTCAGTCTTACATTTCAAACTGAAAAACCTACTGAATTCACAGAATGTTATGTAAAACCAGTGTATTGACTTTGCTTATAAGTGAAAACACATTGAAAGCAGCCAATGAAACAAGTTTGTTGGTTTTCAAAACTGAAGAACCAACTGCATTCACAGAGCATTTGATAGAAGCAGTGTTTTGAAGTTGATTGTAAGTGCAAACACGTGCATAGCAGCAAATGAAACAAGAATCTCCCTTAGATTTCAAAAGTGAAGAACTTTCTGCATTGGCATAGCCTTAGGTAAAGGGGTGCTTTGACATGAATTGTAAGTGAAAACAAGTACACTTCAGCCAAGGAAACAAGTATTGCTCTTGCATTTCAAAACCTTAGTACCTCCTGAATTCACAGAGGGTTAGATAAAACCAGTGTTTTAACATTGATTATAAGTGAAAACACGTATAGAGAAGCCAAAGAAACAAGAGACTTTCTTCATTTTCAAAACTGAAAAATCGACTGCATTCATGGAATTTTAGGTAAACCAGTGTTTTGAAGTTGATTGTAGGTAAAAACAAGTGTACAGCAGCAAATAAAACAAGAATCTTACTTGGATTTCAAAGGTGAAGAAACTACTGCATTGGCAAAGTAAAAGTACTGTTTTGACATTGATTGTAACTGAAAACAAGGGCATAGGAGACAAGGAAAGAAGTATTTTATTTACTTTACAAAGTGAAGAAACTCCTGTATTCACAGAGCATTAGGTTAAAACCAGGATTTTGAAGTTGATTGTAACTCAAAACAAGTGCATAGATGCCAATGAAATGAAGATCTTGGTTAGTTTTCAAAACTGGAGAACCTTCTGCATTCAGACTGTGTTAGGTAAAACAAGTGTTTACCTTTGTTTTTAAGTGAAAATAAGTGCATAGAAGCCAAGGAAACACGTATCTTGCTTAGTTGTGAAAACTGAACAAAGTAGTACATTGGCATAGCACTAGACAAAAGTAGAGTTTTGACATTGTACATGAAAACAAGTGCATAGTAGCCAAGGAAACAAGTATCTTACTTGCTTTTCAAAAGTGAAGTACCTCCTGTTTTCACACAGCATTAAGTAAAACCGGAGTTTGACATTGATTATAAATGTAAACACATCATAGCAGCCACTGAAACAAGTTTCTTTCTTAGATTTCAAAACTAAGGAATCAACTGCATTCATTTGGTGCTCTGCACCTGTTTTCACTTAAAACCAATGTCAATACCCTGGTTTTACTCATTTACTCTGTGAATGAAGGAGTTTCTTTAGCTTTAAAAAATTAAGGAAGTTGCATGTTTAATAGGATACTCTTCACTTGTTTTCACTTAAAATCAATGTCAAATCTCTGCTTTTACTAAATGCTCTCTGAATGAATGAGGTTCTTTAATTTTCAAAACTTAAAGATAGTACTTGTTTAATAGGATTTTACTCACTTCTTCTCACTTAAAATCAATGAAAATTTCTGGTTTTATGTAACACTTTGTGAATGCAAGTGGTTCTTAAGTTTTGAAAACTAATTAAGTTACTCATTTAATTGCCTGCTTCACACTTCTTTTCACTTACAATCAATGTCAAAGCAGTGATGATACATAAGATTTGGTGAATGCTGTCATTTTTTCACGTGAAAACCAAGCAAGTCCTTGTTTAATTGTCTGCTATGTACTTCTTTTCACATACAAGAAATATCAAAACACTGGTTGTACCTAATGCTCTGTGAATGTAGGAGGATCTTCAGTTTTGAAAACTAAGCAAATTGTTTCTTTCTTTGGCTGCTGTGGCACTTATTTTCATTCACAATCAAATCAAAACTCTGATTTTACCTAATGGTCTGTGAATGCAGTACATTTTTCAGTTTTGAAAACTAAGCAAGTTAATTGATTAATTGGCTGCTCTCCACTAGGTTTCCCTTACAAATGTCAATATGCTCATTTTACCTAATATGCTGAGAATGCAGTTGTTATTTAAGTGGTGAAAACTAAGGAAGTGGCTTTTTCATTGGGTGCTATGTACTTGTTTTCATTTATAATCAATAACAATACAATAGTTTACCTAATGCAATTGGAATGCAGTAGCTTCTTCATTTGGGAATACTAAGCCATTTACTTCTTTTAATGAATGCTACACAGTTGTTTTCACTTACAGTCAATGGCAAATCTGTTGTGATAACTAACACTCTGTGAATGCAGTAGTTTCTTCAGTTGTGAATACTTAACACGTTACTTTTTAAATTGCCTGATTTGCACTTGTTTTAACTTACAACCATTGTCAAAACCATGGTTTTACCTAATGCTCTCTGAATCCAGTAGGTTTCCTGTTTTGAATTCTAAGCAAGTTACTTGTGTTATTTCCTGGAATTTATTCTCACTTACAATCAATGCCAAAATAGTGGTTTTACCTAATGCTCTAAGAATGCAGGAGGTCCTTCAGTTTAGAAAACTAAGTAATTTACCTTTATACTTGCCTGCTTCATATTTCTTTTCACTTACAATCAATGTCAAAACACTGGTTTTACCTAATGCTCTGTGAATGCATGAGGTTCTTCAGGTTTGAATTCAAAGCAAGTACTTTAAGTTGTTGTTATGCACTGGTTTTCACTTACAGTCAATGTCAATACCCTGGTTTTACATGAAACACTGTAAATGAAAGAGGTTCTTCAATTTTTAAAAATTTTGCAAGGTATGTATTTAATATCATACTATTCACTTCTGATTTGCAATCAGTGAGAAAACACTGGTTTTACCTAAATATTTGTAAATAGAAGTTGTTCTTCAGTTTTGAAAACTAAGCAAGTTATTCATTTAATTGCCTACTCCACACTTCTTTTTACTTGCAATCAATGTCAAAGCAGTGGTGATACATAAGATTCTGTAAATGCAGTACTTACTTCAGTTGTGAAAACAAAAGAAATTATTTCTTTAATTGGCTATTATGCACTTTTTTTCACTTACATTCAATATCAAAACACGTGTTTGCCCTAATGATCTGTGCATGAAGGAGGTGGTTCAGTTTTGAAAACTAAGAAATTTACTATTTTAATTGCTGGTTACACACTTGTTTTCATTTACAATCAATGTCAAAACACTGGTTTTACCTAATGCTCTATGAATGCACAAGGTTCTTCAGTTTAGAATTCCAAGCAAGTGGTTTAATTTGCTGCTATGCACTTGTTTTCACTTACAACCAATGTCAAATCCCTGGCTTTACTAAATACTTTGTGAATAAAGGAGGTTCTTCAATTTTCACATCAAACAAGGCTCTTGTTAAATATGTTACTATTCACTTCTTCTCATTCACAATCAATGAATAAAGACTGGTTTTATCTTTGTAAATGTAACTGGTTCTTCATTTTTGGAAATTAAGCAAGTTACTCATTTAATTTCCTGCTACACCCTTCTTTTCATTTACAATCAATGTCCAAATGGTGGTTTTAACTAGAACTCTGTGAATGCAGGGGTATCTTCAGTTGTGAAAACTGGAATGTTACCCCTTAATTGGCTGCTTTGCACTAGTTCTCACAATCAATGAAAAAGCACTGGTTTTACCTAATGCTTTGTGTATGTAAGTCGTTCCTCAGTTTGGAAAATTATGCACATTACTCATTTAATTGCCTGCTGAACACTTCTATTTACTTACAATCAATATCAAAGCACTGGTTTTACCTAATGCTCTCTGAATGCTGTAGGTTATTCTGTTTTGTATTGTAGGCAAGTTACTTGTGTTATTTGTGGTATTTATTCTCCCTTACATACAATGCCAAAAGAGAGGTTTAACCTAACCCTCTATGAATGCAGGAGGTCAGTCAGTTTTGAAAACTAAGCAAGTTGCTTGCACTATTGGCTGTTAGGCACTTGTTTTCACTTACAATCAAAGTCAAAATGCCAGTTTTACCTAATACTTGTGAATGCAGTAGTTTCATTATTGGTGAAAACTAAGCAAGTTACTTTTTCATTTGATACTGTTCACTGATTTTTACTTACAACTTATGTCAAAACCCTCGTTTTACCTAAGGCTCTCAGAATGAAGGCGGTTCTTCAGTTTTCAAAAATTAAGGAAGGTACTTGTTTAATTGGAGACTATTCACTTGTTATCACTTACAATCAATGTTAAAATGATAGTTTAACATAATGATCCTTGAGTGCAGGGGTTTCTTCCGTTGTGAAAAGAAGGCACATTACTTCCTTAATTGGCTGCTTTGCAATTGTTCTCACAATCAATGAAATAACAGTGGTTTTACCTATTATTTTGTGTATTTGTATGGTTCTTCAGTTTATAAAACTATGCAAATTACTCATTTAATTGCCTGCTACACTCTTCCTTTCATTTATAATCAATGTCAAAGCACAGGTTTTACCTAATGCCCTCTGAAAGCACGGGGTTCTTCCATTTTGAATTCCAAACAAGTAGTTTAATATGCTGCTATGCACTTGTTTTCATTTACAACCAATGTCAAAAACCTGGTTTTACCAACCACTCTGTGAATGAAGGAGGTTCTTCAATTTTCAAAATTAAGCAAGGTTCTTGTTTAATAGAGTACTATTCACATCTTCTCACAATCAATGCTAAAACAGCTTTTACATAATGCTTTGTGAATGTAAAAATGGTTCTTCAGTTTTGAAATCTAAGCAAGTTACTCATTTAATTGCCTGCTTCATGCTTCTTTTCACTTACAATCAATATCAAAGTAGTGGTGATACAGAAGTTTCTCTGAATGCAGTCATTTCTTCACTTATGAAAACCATGCAAGTCCTTGTTTAATTGGCTCCTATGCACTTGATTTCACATACAATAAATATCAAAACACTGGTTTTCCTAATGCTCTGTGAATGTAGATGGTTCTTCAGTTTTGAAAGCTAATCAAATTGCTTCCTTTTTTGCCTGCTTTGGCAGTTATTTACAATTACAATCAATGTCAAAACACTGATTTTACCTAATGATCTGTGAATTCCATGTTTTTCAATTTTGACAACTATGCAATTTACTTGTTAATTTGACTGCTATACACTTGTTTTCACTTCCAATGTCATTGTGCTGGTTTTACCTAATACCCTGAGAATACAGTTGTTTCTTCAAGTTGTGAAAACTAAGCAAGTTACTTTTTCATTGGGTGCTATGCACGTTTTCTCTGAAAGTCAATGACAAAACCATGGATTTCCTAATGCTGATGGATTGCAGTAGTTACTTCAGGTATGATAACTAAGCAACCTACTTCTTTAAATGACTGCTGCACTCTTCTTTTCACTTACAGTCAATGGCAAATCAGTTTTGATGCAAAACATGCAGTGAATGCAGTAGTTTCTACAGTTCTGAAAACTAAGCACATTATTTCTTTAATTGGTTGCTATATACTTGTTTTAACTCACACCAATGTCAAAACCATGATTTTACCTAAAATTATGGAAATGCCATAATTTGTTCATTTGTGAAATTTAAGGGAGTTTATTCTTTTGTTGGCTGCTACACACTTGTTTTCACTTACATTCCATGGCAAAACACTTGGTTGACATTATGCTTTGTGAATGAAGAAAATTTTCAGTTTGGAAAACTAAGCAACTTGCTTGTTAATTACCTGCTATACACTTGTTTTCACTTACAATCAATGTCAGAACAGGGGTTTTACCTAATACTTTGTGAATGCATGTTGTTCTTCAGTTTTTAATTCCAAGCAAGCATTTTAATTTGCTGTCATGGAATTGTTTTCACTTACAACAAATGTCAAATCCCTGGTTTTACCTAACACACTGTGAATGAAGGAGGTGCTTAAATTTTCAAAAATTAAGCAACGTACTTGTTTAATAGGATATTATTCAATTCTCACTTTCAATCAATAAAAAAACCACTGGTTTTTGCATTGTGCATGTAAGTGGTTCTTCAGTTTTGAAAACTTAGCAACATATTCATTTAATTGCCTGCTAAACACTTCTTTTCACTTACAATCAATGTCAAAATGGTGGTTTTACCTAGCCCTCTGTAAAAGCAGGAGTTTCTTCAGTTTTGAAATGTAGGTACATTCCTTCATTATTTGGCTGCTTTGTCCTTCTCACTTACTATCAATGAAAAAACACTGGTTTTACCTAAGCTTGTGAATATCAGTGGTTCTTCAGTTGGTAAAACTAAGCAGGTTACTAGTTCAATTGCCTGCTTCACAATTCTTTTCACTTTCAGTCAATGGCAAATCAATTGTTTTACCTAACACTCTGAAAGCAGTTGTTTCTTCAGTTGTGAAAACTAAGGACTTTACTTCTTTAATTGGCTGCTATGTACTTGTTTTAACTTACAATCAATGTGAAACCATGGTTTCACCTAATATACTGGGAATACAGTAGTTTATACATTTTTGAAAACTGTGGGAGTTACTTTTTAATTGGCTGCTATGCATTTATTTTCACTTACACTCAATATCAGAACACTTGTTTGACCTAATTCTCTGTGAATGAAGGAGGTTCTTCAGATTTCAAACTAAGCAAGTTGCTTGTTTAATTGCCTGCTATATACTTTTTACACTTCATTCAATGTCAAAACACTGGCTTTACCTAATGCTCTGTGAATACATGAATTTTTTTTGACTTTGGATTCCAAGCAAGTAGATTAATATGCTGCTATGCACTTGTTTTCACTTACAACCAATGTCAAATCCCTGGGTTACATAACACACTGTGAATGAAGGAGGTTGTTCAATTTTCAAAAATTAAGCAAGATTCTTGTTTAATAGGACGCTATTCACTTCTTCTCAACTCATAATCAATTAAAAAACCCTGGTTTTCCTTGTGGATACAAGTGGTTCTTCAGTTTTGAAAACTAAGCAAATTACTCATTTTATTTCCTACAGCAAAGTTCACATACAATCAATGTCAAAATGGTGGTTTTACCTAATGCTTATGAATTCAGGAATTTCTTCAGTTGTGAAAACTAGGCACTTTACTTCCTAAATTGGCTGCTTTGCCCTTAATCTCATAATCAGTGAAAAAATACACTGGATTTACCTAATGCTTTGTGAATGTAAGTGGTTCTTCAGTTTGGAAAACTATCAACATTACCCATTTAATTGCCTGCTGCACCCTCCTTTTCACTTACACTCAGTGTCAAAGCACTGTTTTTTTCCTAATCTTCTGTGAATTAAGTTGGTTATTCTGATATGAGTTCTTAGGAAGATACCTGTGTTATTTGCAGTTTTTTATCTAATATAATATAATATGCAAAAACACGGATTTTACCTTATGTTCTGTGAATGCACAATTCCCTTAGGTTTGATTTCAAAGCAAGATGTTTAATTTGCTACTATGTACTTGTTTTCACTTACAACCAATGTCAAAACCCTGGTTTTGCATAACACTGTGTGAATGAAGGAGGTTAATCAATTTGCAAAAATTTACAAAATACTTGTTTAATTCAAAACTATTGTGTTGTTTTCACTTGCAATCAATGTCAAAATGGTGATTTTGCCTAACCCTCTGTAAATGCAGGGATTTCTTCATATGTGAAAACTAAGCACAATACTTCCTTAATTGGGTGCTTTTCACTTGTTTTCACCTACAATCAATGAAAAAACACTGGTTTTGCCTAATGCTTGTGAATGTAAGTAGTTCTTCATTTTTGAAAACTAAGCAAGTTACTCATTTACTTACCTGCTTTCCACTTCTTTTCACTTACAATGTCAAAGCAGTTCAGTGGCGATGCTAAGATTTGTTGAATGCAGTTACTCCTTCACTTGTGTAAATGAAGCATGTCCTTGTTTAATTGGCTGCTATGCACTTGTTTTCACAGGCAACAAATATCAAAACACTGGTTTTACCTAACCCTCTGTGAAGGTAGAAGGATCTTCAGTTTTGAAAACTAGGCAAGTTACTTTAATTGGCTCCAATGCACTTGTTTTCACTTACAATGTCAATATGCTGGTTTTACCTAATGATCTGTGAATGC
>JAKSZT010037389.1:0-13641 GCA_026826555.1 Tolypeutes matacus
AAAATGGGATTTTCCTCCTGATTTTCTCCTCAGGTTGTTCAGTACTAGTGTACAAAAACATTACTGATTTTTGCGTGTTGTTCTTGTATCCTGCCACTTTGCTGAACTCACTTTTTACTTCAAGTAGCTTTCTCTTGGATACTTCAGGATTTTCTAAGGACTGGATCATATCATCTGTAAACAGTGAGAGGTTTACTTCCTCCTTTCCTATTTGGACGCCTTTAATTTTTTTTCTTGTCTAATTGCCCCAGCTAGAAGTTCTAATACAATGTGAATAACAATGGTGACAGTGGGCATCCTTGTCTTGTTCCCAATCTTAGAGGGAAGACTTTCAACATTTCCCCATTGAGTATGATGTTGACTGTGGGTTTTTCATATATATCTTTTATCATATTGAGGAATTTTCCTTTTATTCCTATCTTTTGGAGTATTTTTATCCACAAAGGATGTTGGATTTTGTCGAATGACTTTTCTGCATCTATTGAGATATCATGTGTTTTTTCCCCTTCAATTTGTTAATGTGGTGTATTACATTGATTGATTTTCTTATGTTGAACCAGCCTTGTATACCAGGAATAAACCCCACTTGGTTGTGATGTATAAGTCTTTTATTATGCTGCTGGATTCGTTTTGCAAGTATTTTCTTGAGAATTTTTGCGTCTATGTTCATTAGAGAGATTGGTCTGTAATTTTCTTTCCTTGTCGAATCTTTATCTGGATTTGGTAATAGGGTGATGTTTGCTTCCTAAAATGTCTTGGGTAATTTTCCATCCTCTTCAATTTTTTGGAAGAGTTTAAACAGGATTGGTGTTAATTCTTTTTAAAATGCTTGGTAGAATTCACCTGTGTAGCCATCTGGTCCTGGACTTTACTTTGCTGGGAGATTTTTGATGACAGATTCAATCTCTTTAATTGTGATTGGTTTGTTAAGTTCTTGTATTTCTTGTAGCATCAGTGTAGGTTGGTTATGTGTTTCTAGAAATTTGTCCATTTCATTTAGATTGTCAAGTTTGTTGGCATATAGTTTCTCATAATATCCTCTTACGATTTTTTTTTATTTTTGTGAGGTCATTTGTAATTTCCCCCTTTCATTTCTGATTGTGTTTATTTGCATTTTCTCTCTTTTTCTCTTTCTTATTCTAGCGAGGGATTTGTCAATTTTATTGATCTTCTCAAAAAACCAGCTTTTGGTTTTGTTGATTTTCTCTATTGCTTTTCGGCTCTCAATTTCATTTATTTCTGCTCTAATCTTTATTATTTCTTTCCTTCTGCTTGCTTTGGGATTGGTTTGCTGGTCATTTTCTAGTTTCTCTAGTTGTTCAGTTAAATCTTTGAGTTTAACTCTTTCTTGTTTTTTAATATAGGCATTTAGGGTGATGAATTTCTCACTCAAGGCTGCCTTCATTGTATCACATAAATTTTGATATTTGTATTCTCATTTTCTTTTTCTCAGTAAATTTATTGATTTCACTTGCAATTTCTTGTTTGATCCACTGAATATTTAGGAGTCTGTTGTTCCATCTCCACCCATTTGTAAATTTACTTTCTTCTGGTCTGTTATTGATTTCCAGTTTCATTCCATTATGATCTGAGAAGGTGCTTTGTATAATTTCAATGTTTTTAAATTTCTTGAGAGCTGAATTGTGACCTCACATGTGGTCTATCCTGGAGAAATATCCATGGGCACTTGAGAAGTATGTATAACCCGCTGAGTTTGTATGCAATGTTCTGTATATGTCTGTTAGGTCTGACATGTTTATCATATTGTTCAAGTTCTCTGTTTCCTTGTTGATCTTCTGTCTACTTGTTCTATCTAATGATGTGAGAGCGGTGTTGAAGCCTACCACAATTATTGCAGAGCTGTTTCTTTCTCCCTGCCGTTTTGCCAGAGTTTGGCTCATATATTTTGGGGCACCCTGGTTAGGTGTGTAGATATTTATGTCTGTTCTATCTTCCTGGAGGACCATCCCTTTTATTAATATATAATGGCCTTCCATATCTCTTATCCTTTTTTGCATTTAAAGTCTGTTTTGTCTGATATTAGCATTGTCTGATATCTGCTCTTTTCTGTTTACTATTCGTGTGGAGTATCATTTTCCATCCTTTTACTTTCAGCCTGTTTTTATCCCTGGGTCTGAGATGAGTTTCTTGTAAGCAGCATATGGATGGCTCATGTTTTTTATCCATTCTGTCAGCCTGTATCTTTTGATTGGGGAATTTAATCCATTCACATTCAATGATGTTACTGAAAATGCACCATTTATTTCCTCCATTGTATTCTTTGGTTTTCATATGCCATCTTGTTTTTGTCTCTCTTTTTAGTCTTTTGGTTATCCTTTCATTTTTCTTTCTTCTATACTCTCCTCCAAGCCTCTCTCCCTGTCTTTTTCTTTCAGGTTCTAAGGCTCTCTTTAATATTTCCTGCAAAGGTGAATTCTTTTTTGCAAACTCTCTTAGTTTCTGTTTGTTTGTGAATATTTTATGCTCACCTCCATATTTGAAGGACAGTTTTCCTTGATAAAGAATTCTCGGCTGGCACTTTTTTTATCTTTTAGTTTCCTAATGTATCATACCACTGTCTTCTCACCTCCATGGTTTCTGAAGAGAAATCTACACTACGTCTTACTGGGCATCCTTTGTACGTGATCGTTTGCTTCCCTTTTGCTACTCGGATAATTTTCTCTTTATCTTTCACATTTGACATTCTGAATAGTATGTGTCTTGGCATAGGTCTATTTGGATTTATTCTCATTGGGGTACGGTGTGCTTCTTGGACATGTAAGTTCATTTATTTTTTGAGAGTTGGGAAATTTTTGGCTATTATTTCCTCCAATGCTCTTTCTGCCCCTTTTCCTTTCTCTTACCCTTCTGGAACTCCCATGACATGTATGTTGTTGTGTTTTGTGCTGTCATCCAACTCTTTGAGCCCCTGCTCAATTTTTTCCATTCTTTTCTCTCTCTGTTCTTTTCTCTCTTCAATTTTAGCTTCTCTGTCTTTGGTATCACTTATTCTTTCTTCTATCATTTCGAGTCTGCTGTTGTATGTTTCAGATGTGTTTTATACTTCACCTATTGTGTCTTTCATTCCCATGAACTCCATTACTTTTCTGTTCAGGATTTCAAATTCTTTGCATTTGCTGAATATCTTCTTGATGTCATTTATCTCTTTAACTATATTGTCTTTCATCTCATTAACTTGATTTTGGAAATTTGTGCTCATCTCACTGATTAGTTCTCTCAAATTCTGCGGCTCTTCTGGTACTTTGATGTATTTCTTTTCTTGAGCCATGTCTTCTATTTTCTTAGTATGGCTCATAATTTTTGGCTGGTGTTTAGGCATCTGGTTAGGTTGTATTTTTCTTAAATGCTCTATCTCTTTCTCTTTAATAGGGTTTTAGTGACAGGAGGCTGTGAGTTACCAGAGCTCTTTGATTTTTGGCTCAAACTTGATTGTTAGTATTGTCCTGCTGGTTGCCCTAAACTGGGCACTGGACCCAGTTATTGGTCATAGGTCCGTTTCCTAGGGCCTTGGGCGGGGAAGCTATAGAGGCCAGGTAAATCCTCTCCTACATATTAATTTTCTTTTTTTAATTATAATGCTTATTTATTTATTTTTTATTATACTTTTGAAGTATATAATTCATACATGAACAAGTATAAATAATAAGTGTATATTAAAGGTTGTGAACTTACAAAATAAACATACATAACATCATACAGGGGTCCCATACATCACCCCTCCACCAATATTTTGCATTGTTGTGAAACATTTATTACAAACTATGCAAGAGTATCATCAAAATATTACTACCAACTATAGTCCCTATCTTACATTTGGTGTACTTTTCCCCCAACCCACCCTATTTTTTTTTAATTTTTCATTTATTTTTATTGTGCATAAAAATCAAAATTTTCACAATACATACAAACATTTGCAAAATGATATATAAATATATATGCATATATGTGTATTTGCTTACAAAAATGTTATATATATATACACACACACACACACACACACACACACACATATTTTAAGAGGCACTTAGATTACCCAAAATATTACATGGAACCCACTGGGATTCCCATGTTGCCCACCTCCCACACCTCCCACCACATCCCACACAAACGTGCAGTTCCTTGGTCTGCCAGGGGTTGGCACTCATTGGCAGCTCTCAATTCAATGCCTTGTCAGAGTGTATTTGTTGTGACACAGTCCAGATCAATGTGGTAGAGCTTCCTGTCTGGGTGCTAAAAGCCTTGTAATTCAAATTTTATGAGACAGTTCTCCAGTCTTCTCTGGTAGCCCCCTCCCTTTTCCCAGGTAAGAAATATTTACTCTTCCCTCTGAATCCTCAACAATCAGTCCCTGTTCATAGCAGAGGAAATTGGGAGGTTTGTATATCTTAGCCCCTTGCAGGCTCCAAAGCAAACAGTGGCACAGAACCACCTGGCCTGGAAGGGCTCTCAGGACAGGGCAGACCAAACCTGTGAGTCAAAAGCAGGGTCGGCCCCAGGCTTTCCTCCACTCTCCTGTGGAGTCCTCAACAATTGGTACAGGCTAGAAGAGAGGGAGGTTGCAAGGGTCGGGTTTCTCCAGTCCTTCCTAGGCTCCGAGGGCAAACCACCATGTGGAAAGATCCATGGGGCTCTGCAGCCCAAATATGCAGGTCAGAAACTGAGTCAGCCTAAGACTGCATCTCTCTCTCTCCCCTTTCCAGGAGTGGTAGATCCCTGGAGCCCCCTTTGTCTGTAGTCGCAGGCCCAGAGGCCCAAGAATTCTAGAGTGTGGTGGAGGGTGCTGACAGCAGCAGCCACTGCTGGTTCCAACTCATGGTTCTGGTTCTGTCATTGTGATTTCCCTGTTTTGCCCCACTCTCCTCTGGGTGGTGTGAAGAATGCACCTGCTGTCATAAACCCAGAAGGTCTATTTCAGGGTAGTGTCACCCTGTTCTCTAGCTATTTTTCTGGAGAAGAAATTCCCATGTCTTACTAGTCTGCCATCTTCCCGGAAGTCATGACTTTATTAGATTTTACTCATCTGTAAAAGTATGTACTTCAATTCTTCCTGAAAGATTGAGATGAATTAAATCTCAGGACCTCGATGATCTCCACTGCTTTTGAGAGCACCCTTAGGGTTTAATTTCTCCATTCTGTTGTAAATGTAATCAATTCTTTGTAGAAGAAATTAGGGGCTTTCAGTTTTACAGGCTGCTTCCTGCCCCACTCCCACGCAGGCAAAATCTGTGTGCTCTGGCTCTGAGGATGGGAATAATGCCACACTTCTCAAGATAAACTTCTGATTTTGGAGCTAAGATTTGGTGGAGAAAGCACCTTATATTGAGTTCTTATTGGGACCATTCTATGGACCAGTGTAATGGTGGTCAGCACTGTATTTTACTCAATAATGCCCCCCCAAAGTACAGCCACTGCTTCATGAGTTCCCATTTCTCCCAGACTTAGGAGACCCCTCCTGATCCCTGTGCCCTGGGTTAATGCCCTTGTTTGACTCTTGTGTGGCCCCCAGAAATGTATGTTCTTATTGACACATTGCTGTGTGTATAAGCCATTTGTATGTAGGACATTTTGGTTAGATTCATGTAAGGGACCTTTGATTAGGTCATTTTTTGTTGGATTGCTTTAGTTTAGTTAAGGCCTCTGATTAGATTTCAGGCACCAGGATAGACCCCAGTCATTGTGTTGAATTCTTACGTATGTGGAACACAAAGAGAAAGATTGCTGCCAGGTTTACCCTGCCATGTGGGAGAGGGCTCCAAGACCTCCTACAACAGTGGAGAGACACAGAAACCCTGAGTGGCTGAGGGAGAGGCCAAAGGCTAGAGTCGTGGAGCAGCTTGAAGCTGAAGACATCCAGGCCAGAGGAGAAAGTGGAGGTGTGAGCAATTGTGTCTGATGTCCCACTGCTGGGCTCCTAGAGAAAGTGAGTTTGGAAGAGAAGGCAGAAACAGACCCCAGGCAGGCCCAACATTTTGCCTTGGCAATAGTCCAGGAACAGCTGACCCTTGCTAATACAGCGTTTTTGATGATGCCTTGATTTGGACATTTTGACAGCCTCAGAACTGTAAGCTTTAACCCTAATAAATTCCAATAAAAGCCAACTTATTTCTGGTATTTTGCATTGGCAGCACTTGGCAAACTCAAACACTTAGTGACACAGTGTTGGAAAGCTGCCCTCTTCCCAAATGGCAGAGTGATGCTGCTGCCTAGTGAATACACCTGTAAACTCTGGGTGTCTCCAGACTAGGCAGGAATGAGTACTGGTAAGATGGATGAGGAAGTGTTCTTGGCCAGCAAGTCCTACAAGATAGGGAGTCAGGCAGGGGAGTCACATGGTTTGGGGAGTAGTCTAAAGTCAAAGATGCCCCAGTATGATGTACCAGCCTCAGGAAGTGGTTGGCCAGGTGGGCAGGGGCAGATAAAAGCATGGGACCTGGGATCTGGTGCAACAGAGTAGTCACGGCACAGACAGGAAACTTCCTGCTCCTGCTCCTTTTGCCCTTCCCTCCTTTTCTTGGCCTCCAGCCTTGACCCTCTGAGGAGGCTGTTCTTACTGTAGCACTCCTGGATCTCAGGCACAGACTCAGGTCTCCTGCTTCCAGTTGTACAGTCACCTTCTCCAATCCTTGGGTAGCTAAAGAAAGAGCAATACCAAGATGAAAACTATTGGTGCCAGGAAGAAAATGTCAAAATTCACATTGAAGTTTTGGGTACTGGAATAAAATCAACAGAATGAGCAACATTAGGCCAGTGAGCCTAATAAATACTACAGGAATCCCAGAAAGTCCTGGGATCTAGCACGGACAAGAATAGAAGTGAGGTTGTGAGATAGAGCCATGTTTTCAGAAAACCTCAGAGGGTGCAGATACCAGATATTTCTCAGACTAATTAAATATAAAAATTTCAGCACATTTTGAACAGAGTTGAAAATGTTGCAGACCTCTTCAATCCCAGAAGAGAACAGAGGGGTTGAATGGGAAGAAACTGATGAACAGCTGAAGAAGTAGGAATGTAACATGGGTTCACTGCAGTTCCCCAAGACAGAGAAGGACTGTTCTGTTTGGGAACCAGACTCTTAGTGCCCCAATGAAAACCATCTTCATAGGTTGTGGATGTGCAAAGGAGGACCGGGATAAAGCCCTGCTCAGAACTCAGAGCCTCAGTTAGTGATGTGAGTCACTCTAGCAGGTCTTCACTGTGGAGTAAGCCACAGGAAGTCTGTCTTCTACTGTGGTGATAACAGCCCTCTAACAGGACACGTGTAGAGAGCGGTGTCACCTTCACATGGTCACGTCCATGCTCCTCAAGGTCTGGGCTCACTCTTGCTGAGGGAAGCCTCCATCCATCCAGGCAGCTGGGGAGGGGGCCAAGGTGAGTGAGCACTATTCCTTTATGGATGATTGTATTTGCAGAGCGTGAGGGGAAGTGGCAACCCAGTAATGATGCAGATACAAATCAATATCTTCAAATGAAACACTATGTATGATTTCATTGTGTACTATTTTCATAATTTCTTTTAAAGTATAACTAAATTATCTGTGCAAAAGGTATAAAAATAATTTATGTCTGTTGTGGCAAACATCAAACTTCCTTCTATAGCCTCAACTCCAATTCCTCTTTCCTGAGAATTTTCTGCATTGGCTGATACTTTTGGGTACACATTTCTGTTTGTAAATACATGCATTCTTTAGTTTCATCCATCAAACACCCTATCACATATGAGAAAAATATTGGAGTACAACTCAAAAATATAAATAAATTTTCTAACTTCTTAAAATAGTTGAGATTAGAAGTATATCATCCAATGATGAGAGGATCATTTCTGATTTAAAATAATAAGGAAAATTGAGTGAAGTAGATAGCAAGTCACTGTAGTTCTGTGGCTGTTAAACTTGAATCCACATCAGAATCATCTGAACTAACTGAAAAAAATATAAATGGTTGGGGTTTCTTAGAATAAAATGTGACAATAATGGGCAGAATTATTTTTAAAATGATAATTTTTTAAAATGCTTACCCTGAATGTAATGGACTGAAGAACAAGTGAGAACAACCAGTACAATTTGAAATAAGTGGAAAACCCATCTTTACATAAACTAAGAGAAATCTCGAGTTCTGATGCATAAATATTGGTAACAAATTGAACACAGATGAATGTGAAAGAAGATGTGGGAGGAGCAGATCTCAGAACAAACTCCAAGTGCACTTTTCCTGAGGATAAAGACATCTTGAATTGCAAGGTCACAGCCACTTCCTTAAAAGATTGGCAACAAGTTGCACAGAGTGGAGGTGGAGATTCTTTTGAGATTCACATTCATTACATTCACAGGGTTTCTCTCTGGTATGAATGTTGTAATGGTTAATGGCATACTGCTTCTGGCTGAAGGCTATTCCACATTCCTTACATATATAGGGTTTCCTTCCACTATGAGTTTTCTCATGGTCAGTGAGATTTGATTTGCTACTGAAGGGTTTCCTACAGTCCTTACAGATATAAGGTTTCTCTCCAGGTTGTCTTCTCTGGTGTATTACTCATCCAAAGGGGTGCTAATGTGAAATACCAAAAATGGGTTAGTCTTTGTAAAGGGTAATTTTTTTTGGTAGAAGTCCACAGATACCAGGCCATAAAGCATTAAGTTTCTTCTCGCCAATGTTCATTGCCACGTGTTGGAGCAAGATAGCTGCCGATGTTTGCCAGGGTTCAGGCTTCCTGTGTTCATCTCTTCCCAGGGCTGCATTTCTCTCTGGGCTTAGCTCTTCTGGTCCTCCACAAGGTCAGCTGTAGACTATCAAGCAAACCATTCACTTCTCTTCTTCTGGGGCCTTATCTCCAACATCAAAACTGCTTCTTAGAAAAAACTGGGACAAGAAGGCAAGATGGCATTAGTGTAGGAGGGTGCACACTGCAAGCTCCCAGAGCAAGGCGGATTGTAGACGGGGTCCTGCCCGGGGGTCTGTGCTGTGCACGCGTGGGGTGAGAAGCTTGGGACATCTATCTGCGCCGATCGGTGGCGTGGAACGAACGGTGGAGATTCGTGAGTTTTGAGGCTGCCGGTGGAGGTTGGCACAGGCGGCTGAGCCCCGCGGTTAGGGAAAAAAAATAAAACGGCCATTTGCAGCCGTGGGCGGGGCGAAAAAATTTTATTTTCTGGGGATCTGGCTGCCTGGCACCCCTTGGAACTTGTGTGAACAGAGCAAACGAGCCAATCAGCACCCGGTGAACCGGAGGGGGGATTTTGGTCGGGGAATGGAGCTGATTTCCTAGCCACCCAGGGATAAGACCCGGGCCGCTGCGGAGCCAGGAGGAAGGGACACTTCCCAAAAAAGGGAGGGTTCGGTTGGAAGACAGGGAAGGGTATTTTATATTTTTAGACATTGATCTGGCTGCCTGCACCACCCCATAGATTAGGGGAGCAGATAAGCCGACCTGAAGTAGCATCAGGCTGAGAGTAGACGCGAATCTGCACTCAAACTGATTTACTGAGCAACCCGGTGATGTTAGAGCTCGGCGCCAGAAGGGGCGGAATCCGCCATCTTTAGCACTCCTCACTGACTAACATCAGAGATTCAGCTAACCTGGGGAGTCCAGAAAGTGGGACGTGCTTGATTAATTTCCATGGGCCCAGGTAGGGTCCCTTCTGTAAGGGGGTTGGTCTAGAGGAGGAAATATTTTGGGTCCTGCATTTGGCTAAAAAAAAAAAAAAAAGTGAGGTCACCTCAACAAATGAAAAATAAATTATATTTAATTTTGTTTAATAGCTAAAAGCTGCTTCAGGACCTGCATATATAACCCTGTGGAGAAATTCATTGATAAACACAAGTAGGCAGGAAGGATCCACGTGGACCCTAGGGGAATCATTGACACCCCTTAGCACTGTTTGATTGCTTGCCTGTGTGGATCTTTGGTTTCTCTCTGTTACTTTCTGGTCTATTGCTATTATTCCCATTTTCCTCCCCCCTTCCTTTTTCCTTCTATTTTTTTTTAAATAGGTGCTGCCAGCTGGTCGCTCCTTTGCTGGGCTTCTTATTCAGTAATTTCCCACTCGCTGTATATATTGATTCTGTATTACAAACTATCGCTTATCCTTCCTGCATGTTTCTGCCTTCTGTTTTCTGTTGTGGCTCTTAGAGACAACATTTTTTCATAGGCCCACAACTTAAGGGTGTCAATTTCTATCCCATCTATTTTGTTTTCTTCTTCTTCTTTTTTCTTTTTTTTTTTTATTAGTATTAACTTTTTCCTTTCAGACCTTTCTCTACTATTTCTCTCCCTCCTCATAATTCTAGCCTTCTAAATCACTATATATATATATATATATATATATATATATATATTCCTCCATTTGTTTTCCCAGTCCCTTGTAGGAACTCCATATTTTTTCCTAGTACTCTACACTGCCTACACAAGTTAAATATTCATCTCATTAAGTCTCATTTTGCCCCCCTTCTAACTTTTATCAATATTTCTATCATCCTTATGCCTTCCTTACATCTTTTGATTCCTCTGGCCCTAACCTTTTGCCTTCAAGGGAACATAGAAAGAACCAAGCAAATGAAATAAGAAGAAAAACTGCCAAAGAGAAAACTTAAATCACATGCAGAACCAACAGCTAAATAAAATTCTAGAGCATAGAGAAAAGCTAATCAACTGAACAAACCCATCAAGATAATATGATGACCAGAGGGCAACAGAAAAATACAAATGACTCTGAGAAACTGGAAAACAAGGACAGTCCAGTGCACAAAATAAAACCAGGAAGCAATACAGAACATCGAAAAACTAATCAAAGCTATCCAAACAAATATCATGGACCAACTTAAAGTACTGAAGGAAGAGATTAAGGATATAAAGAAGTCACTGGGAGAACATACTGAAGAAATAGCTAACACACCTAAAAAGGTAATGGATATGATGGCGAACAAAGACACAAGTCAAGAAATGAAAAAGACGCTGGACTCACATGGCAGCAGAAGTGAACAGGCCGAGGAAAGAATTAGTGATATGGAAGACAATACAGTTGAAATCAAAGAGATTGTAGAAAAGATAGAAAAAAAAGATAGAAAAAAATCCAGTATGATCTCAGGGAATTAACTGATAATGCAAGACGCAAAAACATATGCATTATGGGCATCCCAGAAGGAGAAGAGAAGGGAAAGGGAACAGAAGGAGTGCTGAAGGAAGTTATGGCTGAAAACTTCCCAACTCTATTGAGAGAGATGGATGTGCAGATCCAGGAAGCACAGCGCACCCCAAATAGTATAAATCCCAACAGGCCATCTCCAAGACATACACATGTCAAACTGTCCAATGCTCAAGACAAAGAGAAAATACTCAAGGCAGCAAGAGAAAAGAGAACCATCACATACAAGGGAAGCACAATAAGATTAAGTGCTGATTTCTCAGCTGAAACCATGGAAGCAAGAAGACAGTTGTATGACATAGTCAAAATACTTAAAGAAAAAAACTTCCAGCCATGAATTCTCTATCCAGCAAAACTGGCATTCAAACATGATGGAGAGTTCAAAATATTCACAGATAAACAGCAATTAAGAGAGTATGTCAAGAAGAAATCAGCACTTCAAGAAATACTAAAGGAATCTCTACAAGTTGAAAGGAAAAAACAAAGGAGTGGGAGTTGGAGGAGAGTTTAAAAATAACTGAGAAGTCAAAAAGAGAAACAAAACAACATATGACATACATTAATCCAAAGAAAAAATGACTGAAGTAAGAAATTCGTTACGAGTAATAACACTGAATGATAATGGATTAAATTCACCAATCAAAAGACAAAGATTGGCAGAATGGATAAGAAAATATGATCCATCTATATGCTGTCTACAAGAAACCCACCTTCGGCCCAGGGATTCAAGGAGGCTGAAAGTGAATGGCTGGAAAACCATTTTACAAGCTAACAATAACCAAAAAAGGGCAAGAGTAGCTACTCTAATATCAGACAAAATAGACTTTAAATGCAAAACTATTGTAAGAGACAAAGATGGACACTACATATTAGTAAAAGGAGTAATCTCTCAAGAAGAGAGAACAATCATCAACATTTACGCACCTAATCGAGGTATCTCAAAATACGTGCAGCAAACTCTGGAAAAACTAAGAGGAGAAATAAATTCCTCTAAAATTATAGCAGGGGACTTCAACACACCACTATCATCATTAGACAGAACATCCAGGCAGAGAATCAATAGGAAACTAAGGCACTCAACAATACATTAGAAGATTTGGACTTAATAGACATATACAGAACACTACACCCAAATACAGTGGGATTTACATTCTTCTTGAGTGCACATGGAACATACTCCAAAATAGACCACATGCTAGGCCCCAAAACAACACTCAATGAATTCAGAAAGATTGAGTTTATACAAAGTAATTTCTCTGACCACAACGGAATGAAGTTGGAAATCAATAAGGGCCAGAGAAGCAGGTTAGGCACAAGGATATGGAAGTTAAACAACACACTCTTAGACAAACAGTGGGTCAAAGAGGAAATTTCAAAAGAAATCAGTAACTACCTTGAAACTAATGAAAACAACAACACAACATATCAAAACCTATGGGATGCAGCGAAAGCAGTCTTGAGAGGGAAGTTCATAGCCATAAATTCATATATTAAAAAAGGAGAAAGAGCTAAAATTGAAGACCTAAGTGCACACTTGGAGGAATTGGAAAAACAACAACAAAGTAAACCTAAAGGAAGCAGAAAAGAGGAAATAACCAAGATTAGAGCAGAACTAAATGAAATAGAGAATAAGAAGGCACTGGAAACAATAAACAAAACCAAAAGCAGGTTCTTCGAGAATATCAACAAAATTGACAAACCCTTAGCCAGACTAACAAAGAAAAAGAGAGAACAGATGCAAATACATAAAATAAGGAATGAGCAAGGTGATCTCACTACTGTCCCCACAGAAATAAAGAGTATCATAAGAGGATACTTTGAAAAATTATATGCCAAGAAGAATGACAATTTAGAGGAAATGGACAAATTTCTAGAAACCCACAAACAGCAGACATTGATGAAAGAAGAAATAGATGAACTCAACAGCCCAATTACAAGTAAAGAGATAGACTCAGCCATTAAAAACTTCCCAACTAAGAAGAGTCCAGGACCAGATGGCTTCAGAGCTGAATTCTACCAAACATTCCGGAAAGAGCAAACACCAATTCTACTTAAGCTCTTCCAAAAAATAGAAGTAGAAGGAATATTACCTAACTCATTCTATGATGCCAACATTACCCTAATACCAAAACCAAATAAAGATACCACAAGAAAGGAAAATTACAAACCAATTTCTCTAATGAACCTAGATGCTAAAATCCTTAACAAAATACTTGCTAATCGCATTCAACAACATATCAAAAGGATTATACACCATGACCAAGTGGGTTTCATCCCAGGTATGCAAGGATGGTTCAATATAAGAAAATCAATCAATGTAATACACCACTTAAACAAACTGAAAGAAAAAAAATCACATGATCATCTCTATAGATGCAGGAAATGCATTCAACATAATACAGCACTCTTTCCTCATAAAAACACTACAAAAGATCGGAATAGATGGAAACTTTCTGAAAATGATAAAGGGTATATATGAAAA
>JAKSZT010037390.1:0-22455 GCA_026826555.1 Tolypeutes matacus
AGTTCCTGGGCTGAATGTATAAGAATAGGAGAGACAATTGATCGTTCTGGAGCTCACAGTGTAAAACTTAAAGTATAACATTAAAAGAACACATTTTCCCCCTCTTGTTATTTTGTGAGGATTTCCAGTGAAATACTACAAACAAGGGGTATATGACTTTGGTATGCCTGAGAATCTGCTGTGGAGGGTTTAGATGTGGTCCCAACATAATCACAAGGGACCTTAATAATTAAAGAGGGAGAAAGGAGAGTCAGTGTCAGAGTGATACGGAGTGAGAAAGCCTATCTCGATTATGATATGGGTGGCCTTGAGAAACTGGAAAAGGCAAGGAAAGAGATTCTCCCAAGAGCCTTCTAAAGGAATGCCTCCCGGCCAACACATTGATTTCAGCCAGTGAGACTCATTTTTTACTCTCTATCTCCAGAATTCTAAGATAATAAATATGAATTGTTTGAAGCCACTAAATTTGTGGTAATTTGTTACAGCATCAATAAGTAATGATGCTTACTTATACAGTAAGTTTAAGATGCTTTAAAAATGAGTTCTGCAGAGTGGGTGTAGCTCAATGTTTGAGTTCCTGCTTCTCATGTATGAGTCTGGGTTCAATCCTGGGTACCTCCTTAAAAAACAAAACAAAACAAAACAAAATAAAAAAACAGTTCAGATGGCTCTTTGTTTAACATGGCTTCAGAACAAATAATCTCATACTAGGAATGTGAACTCTAAAAATTATCAATTTTCATAGTAAAGAATTTAAATTACCTTGCAATATATATGTATATATTTCAGCCCATCCTCATGAGCTCCATCTTTCACCCTCAATAGATTCCTAGGCACCCTTATAGAATATTTAATGTTCCCTGGCCCATATGTAAATTTTCAACTAACTCTGTCTAATACAGCTTTGGTCAGGAGGTGAGGACTCTCCATACCAGCCGTCCCCAAACAGGGAGTTTAAGCCCTGCCCCTGCTCTGGGCAGTATAAATTAGTAGTACTATCCAAGGATGGGTTGTGCACAGATGTGTATTTGGGGAAGGGTTTGAGAAGCTTCGGCATTGAATTCATAATGCTCTCCACAGGGCTGGTGGCAGAGTACTAGGTTTAAGAGGATCCTTTGTCATATGTAAGCCACTTAGTGAAATATTTTGTATTTAGCAAAAGATATGAAAGCCTGTCCACCAAAGACTTTGAAATATTGAGAATAATTAAAGAAGATCGAAATAAATCATATACTTGTCCATGGGCTAGAAGACTCAATATTGTTAATTCTCCCCAAATTGATCTATAGCTTAATTGCAATCCCAATGAAATTCCATCAAGATTTTAGGTTAAAGATTGACAAGCTGATTCTAAAATTCATATGCAAATGCAAAAGACTCAAAATATCCAAAACAACTCTCTGAAAATGAACATGGTTGGAGGGCTAATGGTACCTGATTTCGGGAATTACTATAAAGCTACAGTAATTAAAACAGCATGTCGTGGGCATAAAGATTGATAAATCAGTTGTACCAAATACAGAGTCCAGAAATAGACACATATAGAACACTGATTTTTGTCAAAAGTCCAAAGACAAAGCGGTGGGAAAAGGAAAGCTTTTTCAACAAATGGTTCTGGAATACCTGGATATCCATAAACAAAAAACATGAATGGGACCTGAACCTCACACTATACATAAAAATTAACTCAAAATAAATTATAGACCTAAATCTAAAACGTAAAATTATAAAACTTCTTTTCAGAAAAACTTTGTCACCTTGGGTTAAGCAAAGTTTTTTAGAAACAACTTTAAAAGCTCAACTCATAAAATAATAAATTGATAAATTTGCTCTCATTAATATTAAAATTCTTACTCAACAAACATGCTAGGAGGATGCCAAGACAAGCCAGATACTGGAGGTGGTGGTAAGGGATCTTTGTAAAGGATTTGCATCTAGAATACACTTGCATCTAGCATAGACTCTCAAAGGTCAACAAAAACAATATAAGGCGATTTTTAAAAAATTAGAAAAGAATGTGAACAGGTCCTTCAACAAAGAAGATTTTGGGATGGCAGATAGCATATTAAAAGATGCTCGACATTGTTAGTCCTTAGGGAAATGAAAATGAAAACAAAATTGAGAATCCACCACATATCTATTTGAATGGCTAAAATTTAAAGACAGTCCATACTAAATGTAGGAGTGGATGCCCACTGTGCCCCAACCTCCTCCTTCTCTTTCTCTTCAGCTCCCAGATTTACTCCCTTTCTTGCCCACCAGCATCCCCCAGGCTGAGATGACAGCACCTTCCTGGGTAAGGAACTTCACAAAGTTCCAAGGGGCACCCTCTAGGCATTTCCTTGATGGAGACTTTTACCAGTTCACAATCAGATGCGCAAATAATGGTTTTCAAAACTGCCTCCCCTTGAAACACCTTTGCCTCATCCCATTTAGGGGTTCCCCTGGGACCAAAAACTTCCAATCCGCAGTGAAATTCTTGGTCCACTCACGGACGCCTGCAGGGGAATGCCTTCATCCACCGAGCATTTATTGGTTCTGTACTAAATACCAGACCCTCCTCTAGGCAAGGGGCCGCTTCGTGAGAAATCCAAGGTGCCTGCCCATGAAGCCCACACTGGGAGACCAGGGGACACGGCAGCTTTGTGTCTTTCCCACATGCATCAGCCCGCATGGTCATAGGGAACTCGCGGTGTGCCTCAAGGGTGAAGCAGAGTGAAGAATGGTTAACAGGTTATTTCAGCCCGAGTGAGAGACTGCTGGAACCAGGTAGGTTCTGAGTTGGGAAGGAGCAGTTGGGAACACAGTAGGTCTGATTTGACTCAAAATATTCAACGTCTTAACTCAAGGTCTCTGGGGCTAGAAGTGTTCTGAACAGAGCACAGAAGGAGTGGTTAGAAAGTTCTCAATCCATGACATGATTATACAAGGTGGGTCTGTGCATGCGATTGACTATGGCCTTCAGCTATTAACTGAAAAGCTGGTGGCTCAGCTGCCCAGGGTGCCAAGCACAGAATCTCTGCATAATTTATCACAGTCTTTCATCCCTACATTCTTCTTTTAAGTTTACAGATAATAAAGCTCACCCCTTCTAAGTATACAATTCAGTGATCTCTAGTACAATTTATAGACAGTTGTGCAGCCATCAACATAATCCAGTTTTAGAACATTTCTGCACCTTCCAAATTCCCTCTAGCCCCTTTGCAGCCAATTCATACTCCATTTCTCAGCCCCAAGCAACCATTAATTTGCTTTTTGATTCTATAAATGTTTTTTTCTGGACATTTCATGCAGCTGGAATCAGACAATATGCAGCCTTTTGTGACTGGCTTCTTTCACTCAGCAAAATGTTTTGTGGCTAATCTGTGTTGTAGCATGTATCTGATTTCTTTGCTTTTTATTGCTCAATAGTATTCCATTGTATAGATACACCACTTTTTGTTTATCCATTCACACGTTGATGGGAATTTGAATTGTTTCTTTCTTTTCACTATTATATCTAATGAAGCCATGAACATTCCTACACATGTTTTTGTTTGTACATATTTTTCCATATCTCTTGATTTCTTGGAGTGGACTCACTAGGTCATGTAGAAAGATTATGTTTACCTTTCTTTGAAACTGTCAACGTAATTGAGGAGCTGGCTGCGCCACTTTACATTCCCATCAATAGTACAGGAGGGTCCAATTTCTCCACATCCTTAGCAAGACTTTGTATTTATCTGTCTTTTTGCACATGACCAAAGAAGTGGGTGTAAAAGTGGCATCTCTCTGTGGTTTTAATGTGCAATTATGTAATGACTCATGACACTGAGATCCATTTAATGTGCTTATGAAACATATGTATTCTATGCTGTCTATTCAAGCCTTTTCCTGGTTTTTAAAATTGGGGTGCTTTTATTATTGAATTGAATGAGTTCTTTATATAGTGTGGATGCAAGTCCTTTATCTGAAATATGATTTGCAAATATCATCTCCCAATCTGTGGCTTGTCTTCTTATTTTCTTAATGGTGTCTTTTGAAGCTAATGGTTTAATTTTAATGAAGTACAATTCATTAGGTTTTTTATGGCTCATGCTTTGAGTGTGGTGTCTTAGAACTCTTGCCTAATCCAATGGAATCCTATCTATTCTTGCCTAATCCAATGGAATCCTATCTATTCTCCAAGAAGTTTTAAACTTTTAACCCTTCCATTTAGGTCTGTGATCCACTTTGAATTATTTGCTGGGTTTGGTGTGGTTTTAAGGAACATCTCTCAGGGGAGGTTCGTCCTACAGGAGAACATGTAGTGTAAGTTTTGTCTAAGGGAAATTCTGTAACAGGGTGGGAAAATGAGATTTCCTACCTCTGCTCCTGTTAGTGTTTGGGGGGATACCAGAGCAAATGGAATTTGGTGGTCACACACTCCCAGGTTATTATGGATGATGTAGAGCACAGTGGCTCCCTTAGACTTAAGGCAGAGTCCTCAGAAGCAAAACCATTCCCCAAACGGGGAATGATAATCAGATGGTAAAAGGGCTCCCGCTTGATCTTAGTTGAGCTCCTAGAGGGTCTCCTTCTGGGGAGGATGGAAAGGAAGGCTTGCACACAGCCAGAACTCAGTAAACCCATGTCTGGTGGGATAGGAGCAGATACAAGGCATTACATAGGTTAGTAATCATTTTTGCCAATAGGAAAATAATGGTGTTTTGGGTTTATTTCCTTGGCTATCATGAGGTGTCTGTATCAGTAATCTAGTGTTACAAGCGCAAAGGAAATAGGGGTATTTGATTACCAAGGCTTCTTCTAGATCAAGAGCCAGTCTTGAGGGAGCAGATGTGGCTTGAGCAGTGGGGCACCCGCCTCCCAAATGGGACATCCTGGGTTTGGTTCATGGTGCTTCCTAAAGAAGGTGAGCAGACAAGAAGGTAACACAATGAGTAGACAGATGAAGTAGTCACATGGGCTGGGAGAGGAGAAAAAAAAGAGAAAGTCAAAGCTCTGGGAGGGTTTTGAAGGTTGGTTGAATGTTCCCAACCCAGAGACCGTACATTGATAAGGTTTGTTGGGTTCCCTGTGTGTGGATAAAGGTAGACATCGCACAAATGAGGATACTCTAAGTACAGAAATAGATGAGAAAACCTACTATTACACAGACATACCACATTACTTATCATCCTCACCACAGTGGTCTTACTGAAAATGGGAATGGGTAATTAGAAGACATGATAATTAAATAGGTGATGTGTAAGGATGTTTGATTAGTTTAAATTATTGTGTTCTCAGATTGAATTGAAGGCATGTAAAGCGGGGACTACACTGGAATTTTCTCTAGGTTTGGGACGTGGGAATGTGGGCAAAGGAGAATGCAATTATACAACCCAGTATAACTTAGATCATTTCTTAGCATTTCCAGTTCACAAGTTTTCTTTCATTTTGTCTGATCCCATAGTCCTTTACCCAGGACTAAACATAATTGTACCAAAGAATTGGATCTCAATAGAAAAAAGCACCATATCTATACCAATAAGTTTGACAGTGTGTATTTCTTCATGGGACTTTAGAGTGGGTTATGATGTCACACCATGTAGCCAAATTAAGGCTAACATTTGTCACACTTCCATACAGCCTTCCTTACGCTCCTCCTTGTTTTCCTCTCTAGGTTAAAGGGTACATCTGAGCTGGTTCAACCACTGTGGGAGGATGTGGGTCAAGCAAGTCCTAAGTGGGGATGGGGGAGATGATAGCAGACAGAAGGCAAGCTAGTGTAAAGCATATCATTCATGTGTTCAGGCAGAGAGTGCTGTGAAAAAAGGAGCGGGGCTGTCTACCCAGGTCCCTCTGGCTTCGAGCCGGTGAGGGTCCTGTGAGTCCAGGGGGTGGCCTGTGGTCCCTGCCCTGGAAGAACCAGAGCCTTCGCCAGGGTCCCTCGCTGTCCCAAGCCAGGCCCTGAGGCAGCGGCAGGCCCTTCCCTCCCCTCTGCTGCTATGTCCTTAAGGCAGCAATGGCCTCTCCTAGCCTGGACCCCATTGGAGGTTTCCTTGCCAAAACTTGCAGGGTTATGGCTAAGCGCATGCAAGACCTCTGAGGACGTGGCCCCTTTGGGCACTGGGGAGTGAAGAAAGGCGGCTAGGAAGCATGGAGGGCAGTCGGACGACTCGAGTGCCAGATGCACGTCTGCTGGGCCCAAGCTCAGCCACCTCTTCATCTGGGGAGCAGATCCACTGCCTGGGGTGACTGCTCCATTCTGAGAACGATGGACAAAGGCCTTGACGAGCCTGGAAGGTGAGCGGAGCCCTGGACAACAGAGGGTGGGATGATTAGTGGCCATCGGTCGTCTTCCTTCCACCAGACACTGCTTGATACTGAAGAGAAAATAGAGCAACGTGCCACATTTGGCCCAGAAGTGCTCACCGCCCTTTGGGAAGATGGACTGGCCATTTACAAAAGGCCTCTCTTATGTAATATGAAAAAGCTGCTCTCAACTTCCCTCCACCCTTTTAAAAGCAAACTTTTGCTACATCTAGATTTTCTGAGTTTGACAAAGTAGAGTTAGAAAATCAAACATCTTGTAATGCCCATTTGTTAAGAAATAAAAGATAAAAGAATCATAGGAAAATATCTTCTGGAAATGAGTTTGACATGGAATTTAGACTGCTTCTGGAAGGGATATCGGGAGCAACACAGATCCATGCTTGTTCTGTGGGTTAGAGGATGTAGAGCAGAAGGCTGAGAAGAGGAAAAGAAGAGAAGGTTGTATGTCAGACTGGTCATATTTAGGAGACCCTATCATATTATAACCATGGTTCTGTGGGTGCAATTTATTCCTCATGCTCTCTGTGTAGATGACAATGCTAAGTAGTTTTTTTTTAAATACCTTTTCTTTCTAGGTGTTCCTAGATGTTATTAAGTAACATTTAAGATTTCTTTGTAATTCTTTTTACCCTTAGATTACATTCCCTGAGGATATGTAGTTAGAGTACTGTGTTCAATAGTTACTTGGATTAATTTTCTTTATTATATTCTGAGTGATTATATTATGTATTTGCTATATAAGTTCATCTGATTCTATTTGTGTTCAGTTTTAGGCTTTTTCTCCCCCAATATTGTCAATTGTGTGCTTTAAACGGTAAAGCATTAACGTGGTTTGAAAGTCAAATATTCAGGGAAGATATTCTCAGAAGTCCCATCTACTTCCCTAACCCTTCTCACCTGTTTGTACTCATCCTCCTGTAGGTAACCAATTTTATTTCTTGGTTATCCTTCCAGTGTTTCTTTTTGTAAAAGTGAAAAATCAATCCTATGTGTATTTGTGTGGGGGTGTGTGTGTGCTCTTATTTCCTTGCTTTTCTAATACACAATGAACAGGCTAGATGTATTCTTTTTACCTATCTTGTTTTACTTAACAGTATATCCTGGAAATCAGCCCATATCAGTTCATAAAGGTCTTCCTCATTCATTATTATAGTTGTTTATAATGTTCCATGGTGTAGACATACTATGGTTTGTTATTGTCTCTTTATATGCATGTAGATTAATTGTCATATTGTGCTATTACAAGAAATGCTGCAAAGAACAGCCTTGTGTATGTATACACATATATTTGTATTATTAGAATGTGCCTTCAGAGTAAATTCCTCAGAATATATGCAGGAGAGCTCACACTACATTAATTACAACTACAACTTGCATTGTATGTGCATTTGTAGGAGACGTGGACACAATTGGAAGGCTGGAAAAAGAACTGAGTAATGTCAAAGAAGAATTTCAACTCATTGCTAAAAAAGAAAGAGTCGGGTGAGTATTCTAATAAAGCCTAATTTCAAAATTCCTATTTCTTTTCTTCTAAAATAGATTATATTTAAAAGAGGACAATTCTTTAATATCTGGCTCCAAATGCAAATGATGCCTTATTTCTTTTTGGAGAAATGAGGACCTTTAAAACTTTTAAAGTGCTGAGAAACTTCAGGTTTCTCCCCTCATTGCCAGTTGGAATAAAATAGTTATAAAACATTTTTGAAAAAAATGAAGTGCTATGTAATTGCTGCTTAGAATTATAAAATATCCATCAGATTGGTTTTAGAAACATGGAACAAAATAAATTTGAGTGTGATTAATAATGTTATTGAGTACTAAGTATTATGCAATACACTGTGGAAACTCCTTAAAATATATTAGTGCTAATGCTCATGACATTTTACAGAGTAAAAGGTATTGGCCCTGTTTTATAGGTGAAGAAGCAAAAACACTGGCTTTTTTAAAAGATAGGAATGAGAAATACTTACATTACTAAAAAAATGCCCATGCTAAGATTTAAATGCATTTTTTTGTGACTCTAAACACTGCCAAAGGAGTTATGTCCTGAAGTAGATAATTTTTCCCAGTTTTATGCTTTATTTCTAGCAGTAGAGTTTTCACCAGTTTTCTTTGAGGAAGCCTTTAGGCTTTACAGAAATCTCTTCTCCTTCTGCCTTCCCTGAAGGGCCAATTCTGTGTCCAACTATGATATAGGAGAAATGTTAGTATAGAGTTATAGTCTAAAACTAAAAGCTTGTATGTTTGTATGGCATCTATCTTAGAAGATCAGTCAGTGTCATTGGTTCCTAAATTTAGTCCACTAGTCTGTATAGCTTCTCATTTCAGTTTTGTTCTACATTTTTGACATAATTAGAGCTATACTACAACACCTTGTGTTCATATTTGTGATAGAATTATCTTATGTACTTCTGAATTTCTCTGTTCATTACCACATTCTTCCTCAATATCAACCTCAGATTATATGATTGCATTAGTATGGGTTTTCCAGAAAGACCAACATATGTATGTATGTATGTATGTATGTATGTATGTATGTATGTATGTAAATATTATAAGGTTTATTATAAGACTTGGCTTACATGACTCTGGGGATTGGCAAGTCTAAATTCTGTATGGCGGGCCATAAGTTAGGAACTCTGATGAAGGTTTTTGATGAGTTCCCCAGGAGAAATTGGCTGGCTGAAGTAGAAATGGAAATTCTCCCTTCTGACTGTTGAAATCATCACTTCTTTTAAGGCCTTCAGCTGATTGGATGAGACTTCTCTCATTGTTGAAGACAGTGTCCTTTGGTGATAATAGATATAATCAGCTATGGGTACAATCAACTTAATGAAGATTTAAATTCACAAAATACTTTGAACCACATACCTGCAAATCCCCAGTATTTGCAGGATGCATGGGAGGGAATTCACCTGAGCATACTTATAAGATATGTAAAAATGTTCAGATGTTCACGGGGCATTGTCATAGTGGGTAGAGACTCACACAATAACTGAGAGAATACTGAATTCCCATCCTGGAGAGCTCTTCCACATTCTCTGTGGTAGAAGCAACAGTCCCCCAAGTGCAGGGGCAGTGGCTGGTGAAGGACGAAGATCCACTGATGGGCCCTTGATATTGATGACTAGGCTTATGAGCCTTTGCTCTTGATATTGAAACTTGGCCTATTGTTATGGGGTGCCTAAGGGTTGCCTCCTGAGAGCCTCATTGTTGCTCAAATGTGACCTCTCTCTGAGCCAAACTCAATATATGAATACATTACCTTCCTTCCAGCCTGGGACATGACTCCCAGGGCTGAGCCTCCCTGGCACTGAGGGATTGCTATCAAACAACAGCTAGCAATGCAACCAGAAAAAGACCTCAAATAAAGGGGGAAATAAAGGCAAATGAGTTCATATGGCAAATAGACTTCAAAGTGAGTCGGGAGGTCATCTCAGAGGTAACGCTTATGCACATCTCAGCAGGATTCATAGACTTCCAAAGTGGACACTACCCCAAATAGTGGGACTCCTAAGGGCTTTGGAGACACCAAGGTCCTATGGGTATGGTGGATAGCTCTAGAGTTTGGTGCCTTGCTATTGGGCCCTACTTTGGAATTTGTGCTCCTGAGAGTGACAAAGTTGGACTCAATTATGTCTTCCCTGCACATGGCTCATCTGTCCATTCTATTTAAACCTATACTTGGCTCTGGAGTTTGTAGGTGTATGTCCAGAGACTCAAGTTTTGGGGCTGCTCATGTAGAAGCTGGGCATGGAAACTTGGCTGAGTTGTAACACCCACTCTACAGCTCATTGGACTCACCCAGGACAACTGGCGGGAAGATGATGATGGATCACAGTCATCCAGGGAACAGAGAAAGTCTGCACTTTCAGGCAACACAGTCCCATCCATCTTCCCCATGGGATATAATCCCCCTCTCAATTGAAGATGGAGCGGACATCACCATCCCAGAATCCTTGGGGTTGGGGAAGAGCTATGGACTAGAGTGGACTTACTGAAATTCTACTATAGACATATTGTGGTTCAAGCAATGGAAGAAATTACAACATTGAAGTGGAGCCAGTGGCCACTGGAGGCTCTGAGGGCAGGAAGAGGGAAAAACAGTTGTAATATGGGTGGTTTTTTGGAACTTGGGAATCATCCTGGGTGATGTTGCAATACTAGATATAGGCCATTTTATATCATCACATATCATGCAAAGCTGTGTGCCAGTGAATGTTGACTACAATGTGAACTATGGTCCATGGTAAATGGCAAAGCCCCAGGATGCGTTCATGAATTGCAATGAATGTGCCACACTAATGAAGGATGTTTATGTGGGAGGGTGTGGGAGGTATGGGGATTGGGGCATATGGGAAACCCTATATCTTTTATGTACCATTTATGTCATCTAAGTATCTTTAAAAAAATAAATTAAAACTAACTAAATAAATAAATTCATAAAATATCCTCACAAATAACAATCAGAACTGTGCTTAACCTATCCGAACAACTGGACACCATATTTTCACCAAGTTGACACATGAACTTACTATCACAATCTGGATAGAAGATCAAACCAGCCACAACATTCAATTAAGCCAAAGCCTAATCCAGATCAAGGCTCTAACTCTCTTTAGTTTTATGAATGCTGAGAGAAGTAAGGAACCACAGAAGAAAAGTTTGAAGCTAGCAGAAGTTGGTTCTTGAGGTTTAAGGAAAGAAACTCTCTATAACATAAAAGTGCAGGGTGAAGCAACAAGTGTTGATGTAAAAGCTCCAGCTAGTTATCCAGAAGGTCTAGCTAAGATAATTGATGAAAGTGGTTACAGTAAACAACAGATATTCAATGCAGATGAAACTGCCTTCTATTGGAAGAAGATGCCATATAGGATTTTCCTAGCTAGAGAGAAATCAGTGCCTGGCTTCAAAGGACAGGCCTACTCTCTTGTTAGGGGCTGATGCAGCTGGTGACTTTAACTTGAAACGAAGGCTCATCTACCATTCCAAAAATCCTAGGGCCCTAAAGAGTTATGCTAAATCTACTCTGTCTGTGCATTATAAATGGAACAATGCCTGGATGACAGCACATCTGTTTACAACATGGTTTACTAAATATTATAACCCAGGCCCCTGCAAGTGGCTCACCCACTTGCAGGGCCAGATGGCTCACTCACTCATGGGGCCTGGGGGTCACCCACTCGCAGTGCCACATGGCTCACCCACTTGCGGGGCCTGGGGGTTCACCCACTCATGGGGCCTGGGGGCTCACATGCCTATGGGTCCTGATGGTGCACCTGAACAACTTCTATATTTTTCTTTATTTTATCAGGAGGTTCTGAGGATCGAATCCAGGTCCCTCCATGTGCGAAACAGATGCACAACCATTTGGGCCATATCTGCCCCCCTATATTGGTTTTGTAAGAAAGTTATATAAAAAGATCATACAACTCAATGATTAAAAGACAAGCAACCCATAATGTGGGAAAATGTGGGAGGCGTGGAGAGTGGGGCTTATGGTAATCCCCTATATATTCTCTATAACATTTATGTAATCAAAGTGTCTTTTGAAAAATAAAAAAAAGTGGAAAAAAACTATCCTAGGAACTGAACACATATCTTTATTACATGGTCATACATGGCTTCATGGGAGGCTAGGAAATGCAGTCTTCTACGCAGTCTATGTTTTGGATAGCCATGAACTCAATGGGGAATTGTAATACAGAAAAAGAATGAAAGAACAGACACTGGGGGACAATTTCAGTGTCATCCGCAAATGATCCTTCTTTGTGAGACATACGTTCTCCTTTTATCCACATATTGAAGTTAAATCCTCTCGTGAAGAAAATATAATACAGAAATCATTGTACAATATTTGAGGCTTTTTTAATGTATATCTGAATCAGTTTAGTAATTGCAAATATGTCCTAAACAAAATTCATTTGAAGAATTCAAAAAAAAAAGACAAGCAACCCAAATTAAAATGGGCAAAAAACTAATTAGACATTTTTTCAAAGAAGAAATATAAATATGAAAAAGCACATGGAAACTATTCAACTTTACCAGCTATTAGGGAAATGAAGATGATAACTATCCTGAGTTATCATTTCACAACTTATAGAATACCATTATTAAAATATCACAAGAAGGAAAGGTTAAAACTGTAACATGGGTCTGTCAAAGGTAATAAAACCTCATGTAAATCATGAACATGAGTGCAATTGCATATATGACAGTTTTTACAAAATATAAATAAAAATATCCTGGAAAGAAGGAAATAGAATAATAGCAATATATATCAGGTGAGGCATAGGGAGATTGAGAATTGATGAGTTTGTTTGTTTTTTATTATTATTATTGGAATCATGAAAGTGCTCTGGGAGTAGTTGGGGTGATGAATATATAAACATGTGATTATACCAAATACCATTGATTGTAGTCTTTGGATGGATTTATGTTCTATTATTATGTATCAAGAAAATTGAAAAAAAATTGAACTATTTACAGTATCAAGTTTTAATGAAAGTATAAGGAAAAATTAACATATTTCTGGTGGGAATGAATATTGTTATAAACTCTTTGGAATTTGTCAATTGTTTTTTATTAAAGTTTAAACAAAACTACCAAAAAAAAAAAAAAAAAAAAGGAAACCACAAATTCTGAAGAGGATGTGGAGAAATAGGACCAATCCTTCATTATTGGTGGGAATGTAGAATGGTGCAGCCTCTGTGGAAAACATTGTGATGCTTCCTCAGGAAGCTAAATATAAAACTGCCTTATGATCCAGCAATCCCAATACTAGTAATATATTCAGAAGAACTGAAAGGAAAGACTGAAACAGACATTTGCACACCAATGTTCATAACAGCATTATTCACAATTGTTGAAAGATGGAAATAACTTAAGTGCCCTGTATTATTCAGCCAAAGGGGTGTTGATGAAAAGAACCAGAAATCTGGTGGATTTTATAAAGTGTATTTATTTGCAGTAAAAGCATACAGTTACAAGGCCCTGAAAAGTCCAGCTGAAGGTTGTTTTCTCACCAAAATCAGTTGCCACGGATTGAAGCCAGAAAGTCATTGATCTCTGTGGTCTCTCCTTCCTTGGCTTCCTCTTTCTCTTAAGGCTCTGTGGGCCCACCTTCTTCCCAATCTCAATTGTAGGCTAGCATAAGGCTTGTCTCTCAGGGCTTCCTATATCAGTCTCTACTTTCTTCCCAAGGTCATCTGCAAACTATCAGTGTCACTCTTCCAGTGTCTTATTGAGTGAGTGTCCATTTATCTTGGCCCACCAATTTGGCAAGGACAAAACCCGAGTCATACCCTATTGACATAGTCTACTCAGAAACCCTAAATTGATTTTATCAATTATACTTAATCAAAGCTTCGTTGCTGAATTTAATACAAGGGGTATCACACCCAGAGGAATAGATTAATTACAAACATAATACTTCTCTTTTTGAGATTCATAATCTCAAATTGCCACATGCCCATCAACCAATGAATAGATAAAAAAAAATGTGTGTGTGTGTGTGTGTGTATGATGGAATACTGTTCAAATGTTAGAAGAAATGAACTGGGGAAACACATGACAAAATGGATGAACCTTGAGGATATTATGTTGAGTAAAATAAGCCAGACACAAAAAGGACAATTATTGTGTGGTCTCACTGATATGAACTAAATACAATAAGTAATCTTAACTAAATATAATAAGGTGAACTATAGAGTACAGTTTAGTAAAGACAGAATGTGTGTTGAAAAGATTAATTGATACTGAATGTATGTAGAATGTTTAATAAACAGATTGTAGAGTTCTGGGAAAATGCATAAAATGTATATCTGATATAAATAAGCATGTTTTACTATATGGTAGTTTAGAGTTTGTGATTTCATGAAGTAATCTATGCTTATAAATAATTATATATTTATCACTCAAATATATTTACATTAACATTTTTCAAATTATGGGTGGCTCAGGCATATAATCACCGATGACTGGGAATGGACTGTGTGGTTACTTACTATGTTGTATTCATTTAGATTGAACTGTGATTGAAATTCATGTTTTGTGATGTCATGCATTCATATATATTTTCTCTAGTTTTACTCCGATTTAATTCATTTAATTTAGCGAAGAGAAAGTTGGTCTGATATCAACTTCTATTCTAGCATTACAACTTAAAAGATGGAAAATGCCACTCTCTGACATCATATTGGGAGTAAAACCCTTTATTTGTTTAAACTGTGGAGGGGCATGTTTGCTTGTTTTTTCTAATCCTTGCAGAGCAGATATGATATTTTGAGTTAATATGAGCAGTTGAATGAAAGAGATGTGGTATTTCACACATTGTTAAAATTCAGATATCAAGTATTTTTGACAAGACATTATTTTAATTGCATTTTCTTCATTTCTAAACTCAGATATCCTATGGAACAAAATATGTAAGTCTTTCTGTTACTGAATTATATATAAAATAAAACAAAATCACATAGTTTTATATCACTGATTATAAGAGTTTTCAGAGTCTATCTCATCATTAAGAACAATAGATCTGATACTTGCTCCTGTAAGGCTTTCTTTTTAATCAGTTTTATTTGTCTTCATCTGCATAAAAATTAAAGGCAAGTCAATATTTATTAATTTTAACATTTGAAAAAGTTACTTGGCAGTGTTTGCTCTTAATTACAATGATCAGTAAACCTATCCTATGTTAAATGGGTGGCTAATTTCATCATGTGTAAATTCTTCTTTAATTTATGTTATTTTGCTCCTTTCATAGGTGATATGCATGTTTTCATAATAATTAAAATATATAGTCAAATCTGCCTACTTTTTATTTAACAAATTTTTAAAATCTCACATAGACTGAGAAAGCCTTCCCAACAAACATTTTGAAAAATATTTCCTGCTGTTTCCTTATATGTTTTCCATACAATGTTCACATGGATTATTTTTTTGTTCAAATTATATCTTAATTATTTGAAATAAAGATCTACATTGATTTTTCAGATTTGTTATGTATTTATCGAATAATCTATCCCATCATCATTAATAATAATCATCATATATAAAACAATACAAATTATATGGTTGCTGACTAATATATTCTATGATAGTATCTCAATCATTAATTCTTATTGCTCAGGTCCTAAATTCCTATAAAAAATACTACCACAAAGTAAAACCAGACAAATATAATTTCTAATTTATTTACCAAACATAAAATGAAAACTTATAGGAAGACAATGCAGGCATATTGGCAAAGTGAGAGCAACAGAATTTGATAAAACACAATTGACTAATAATAATAGGAAAAATAAAATAACATTTTGGGAATGTAACCTGAATCAAATTTGGTTGCCAACATTTTGACAGTTTATTGCTCAATATTGCACATTAAATGTTTCTCTAGCCACTTCCTAAAGGCCCCCTTGACTTTTTTATTCCTCATACTGGATATAAGAGGGTTCACCACAGGTATGAGGATGGTGTAAAAAGATGAGACCACTTTGTCATGGTCCAAAGAGTGATAAGATTTGGGTCTCATGTAGATGAACATGAGGGTGCCATAGAATAGTCCCCCAAAGGCCAAATGAGATGAGCAGGTGGTAAAGGCTTTCTTCCTGGCCGTAGTAGACTGCATACAGAGCACTGCAGATAGGATGAGACCACAGGATATCAGAATGAGAAACAGAAGGATCAAGAGCATCAGGATGCAGCAGACATACAGGAAAAACTCAGAGATCATGGTGTCAGCAGAGGTATGGTACACAAGTGATGGTTCCTCACAAAAGAAGTGATTGATTTCCCGGGAGTGTCAATAAGGGATCCTCAAAGTGGCACCAGCCTGCAAAAGCCCATCAAACCCTCCCAAAAGCCAGGAACCTGCTGTCATGAGCAAGCATAGCCTATGATTCATTAGAATGGAGTAGCGCAGTGGGTGGCAGATGGCCACATAGCATTCGTAGGACATTGCTGCTAAGAGGAAGCACTTGCCTCCTCCCACAGTTAAAAACAGGAAGATCTGTGCTCCACAGCCAGTGGGAGAGATAGATCTAGTGCTCATTAAGTAGTTGGATGCCATTTTGGAGATGATTGTGGAGACCAGCATCATGTCCATAAGGGAAAGCTGGCTAAACAAGAAGTACATGTGCATGTAGAGTGTAGAGTCTACATGGATGAGAATAATCATAAGGGCATTGCCCATTAGGGAGGTGATGAAGATCAAGAGCACCATGGAGAAGAGGAACAGATGAGTTCTTGTGTGGTTGAAGAACCCTAGAAGAAAGAATTTCATCCCTATGGTGTCATTTCCATTCTCCATAGCTCTACTATTGCGTGGAAGACATACCAATGATTAAGAATTGAGATCTGTTTTAAAGGAAGCTTGAGCATTTCCTTAAGAAAACTGGATCAAATGTCATGGTAAATCTAAGATTTGGAGGATTATGTCTTTAATCTTTCACTTCCCAAGAAGATGTTTGCCTTAGCATCCTGCTGACCATTTCTGCTGTTATTGCACATTATTTTGTATTCAAGCTTAATTGGATAATATTTATCTATAGCAGTACAAATTAAAAGTCTACTAATGGGGAACAGATATGGCTCAAGTAGTTGAGGAACCTCTTCCCACATGGGAGATCCTGGATTTTGTTACTGGGTGTCTCCTAAGAAAAAAACAAACAGTGACTAAAAACAATGAGAAAACAGATGAGGGAGCAATCTTTGGGGCATGGGAAGTCTATTAATATTAGAATAATTTTTTCAGTATGCCGTATATAACATTAAGTCATATTATATATGCAACCCCAGTCTACTACAACTTGGGTATTTCTCTTTTGAAATTGCTTCAGATTCATGCATTTCAGTATGTGAAGTGAAATGTCTCATTAATGACTTCATATTTCTCCTTTATTTTATTACTTTTGTCCAATAAGATTTCTTTTCCTTCAATATCATGATGAATTAAAAATTTAGTATCAAGAAATAAGCTTCCCTAATAGTTGAAAGCAAAAATCATCATTTAATTGTGACTTGCAAAAATAAATTTGTTTTTATGAAATTAGCCTGGGGTCCATCACTTTCTTCAAATAAAGTATGATTCATCACATTTACTTGCAAAGAGAGCTTCTCTTTTCACTAATACCTCTAAATTCCTTTTCTCTACCTCTTATTATTTTGATAGTATAATGGTATATGAATGTGCAAATGGCTTCTCATGTTATACTTATAGGAGCTTTGTCTTTCGCACAAAAATTCAAATTGTAAAAGAGAGTAATGGACTGATGATTACCAAGAGGATTATGTTTTGGCTCCATCTGTAAGCTACGGTATAGCAAATCTTTTATTTTATTTTTATAAGTTTCTTTGTTACTTAATTGAAAAGTAACAAGTGTGTAAATGGGCATCATACCTTTAATAAATACTACCATTTTTTGATGATTAGTATATATCACTAATGTCCTTCATGTCATTAAAATATACACAAGTTCCAAGATGTTCTCGTTGTCAAAATTGAAATACTATATAACAATGATCATAACACTCTGTCATGCTTTATTTACATAATAGTATTTAATACATATCCATGTTAATAAATTAACTACTACTACAAATTATTATATTAATATAGAATATTCTATTTATTAATATTTTGGTTATTTCTACCCTCCTTTAAATAATCCCTGCCTTTGTGTATGAGATAATATTCTCCCTATTAAATATTGAAAAGTATAAGTTTTCAGCTTTAAGATAACTGTAGCCCCAACTATTATACTCCCGTTAACTGTCAACTTGTGTTTTGATTCTTCAAATATGATATTGGTAAGAATCATTAGGTGAAATAATTATTTCCAATCATGTAAGAGTGGAAAGCAATTGGTTTTCAGTTGCATATCTCCTAATGATATTGAGGCAAAAATTCTTGCCTTTTTGTATTTCTACTACAATTACTCTGTGAATATCTCCTGTACATGTTTTCCATTAAATTGTTTAAATTTTCCTTATTGATTTAAATAATTATTTGTATTCTGATATTTATATACATTGTTATATCTTGATATTTATATATATCGCAATATCTTCCTCAGCCCATTTTATATATATATAATTTCTGTTACATTACTTTGTAATAGAGTTTCATATTTTATATTGCATGTATTTGAGAAACTTATAGGTTATTTTTCAGTTAATATTAGTGCTACTTTAAGATACTTACTCATGTTAAACTAAATGAATATGATTTAGATTAAACTTGTTATGACATATAAAGTTCTGAATCTGTAATCATAGTAATTTTGGCATTACTTTTGTATAATTTTTGCATGTATGGATATCAAATATATTAATGTCACAAAATGCACTTTGTAGAGGTCATGTTTTATTTTGGGTTTTCTAAAATTTTGAAGAAAATAGGAATAATCTCCTTAATGGGAATGTAACTATGGACTTAAGTAGACATATTATAATTCAAGCAATAGAAGAATTTTTTATCATTGATATAAATGCAGGGGCCACCAGAGGTTCTGAGGGTAGCGAGAAGGAAGAATAGGTTTAACAAGGGGAACTTCGGGGTCATTGTCCTGCATGACATTGTATTGACAGATCCAGGCCATTACACATTTTGTCAAAAGCTATAAAATTGTGCAGTGCAAAGTATAAACTATAATATAAATTAAAGTTCATCATTAGTAGCAATGCTTCAATATGTGTTTATCAATTGTAACAAATGTACCACACTAATGAAAGATGTCGTTGATGGAGGAAAGTGTGGGATGAGGAGGGGGTGAGGTATATAAGAATCCCCTATATTTTTGATGTACCATTTGTGTAATCTAAACCTTCTTTAAAAATAAAAAAAAATTAACTTGAAAAGAAAAACTAATATAAAAATCAATAAAACACTATTGAGTCTTGTTTAGGAGGAAAAAAAAAACAACTGTAAAATAATCTGAGCCTGTAGAGAAAATTTGAATACTCCATTCACTTTCCTATTGGTCACTCATCAACAGGAGTTTTCTATTACTTTTTGAATCAATTTTGCTTTTTCCATATGCAAAAGGAATCACTTTTATTCCCTAATCTTGTCTATTTCTGCTTTACATCACATCAGGCATTCCAGGCTTTCCTTACTTCATTGTGTGGGTACACAGGACTGTGTCTTTATGGCTACCACTGAACTTCATGCCATGGAATGTAAAATTTATAACAGTTAAGTGAGCCCCACCTCCATGCACACTGAAGATAGAAATATGAATTGCATTTTGCTTAAATAATGTGAAGCCTGGGGGAAGACGGTTAGAAAAATTCTAGACCTGTTCAAATTTTCTTAACAATTATTTCTGAGATTTGTAGCAGGACATACAGTCCTTTGTCAAATCAGTCTCCATGTTTTTAGGCTCAGGAATTCCACAAACTATTTTTTTTTTACATATATACTATTTTCCTCAAGTACTGGCTTCATTTGGAAATTGGGGCTCATTTTCTCCTCCATACTTGGGTGAATTGAAAGCTACCAGCTAATGCACTGTGCTTAAGGGCAGCTTCCCAAAATATTTATCAAATGATTAGATATTGAAATATGATTTTGAAAGACCTCTGTAAATTTACAATTAAGGAAGAAGTTACTTTAAAAATAATATATTTTAAAATAATAATTGTGATAATATTACACATTTCTTTCACTGAAAAGCTGCCCTATTTTATATATCCATATCAGATATCAGATTAAATATCCAAACATTCATAATTAACCAGCAGGAAATTTACTTTCCAGAGAAAGATATGTGACTCATCTAAAACTGCTGTTTAAAAATTTGAGAACCCTTACCTGCATTTGTCTTCCCAATCCTTAATGAAATAGAATTCATTTTTAAAAGTTTACCAGTGTAAAAGTACATACTTAATGTTCTGGTTTCTTGAGTTTGAATACCTAACCATTCTTAGTAGTTGGATAAATTTGTGTAGTATGTTTATTTTTATTTTTTTAGGAGGTACTGGAGATTAAACCTGGGTTCTGGTACACAGAAGTAAGCACACAACCCCTGAGCTACACCCTCTCCCCGGGGCAATATGTTTAAATCTCACCTTTGTTATGTGAAAATTTGATTAAATAATATATATTATTCTTAAAATTATTGATGATTACAAGATAAAATGCGTTTGAGTGAATACTGGAATTCATGAAACAATAAGGTAATTCCACAAATGTTAGTCATTATTATGATGATTATTAATTATTAATATTATTAAATATAATATGAATGGTTATTTCCCACTTAAATATTTAGGAAGTAAAATTAATATTTATTTTAAAGTCCACATGATATAGTGCACGAAACACACGAAAAAACTTTATTCACATATCAGTCTTCTTTTTTCAGCTTTAGTGACAATATTTTCTACGTCTGTTTGGATTGTTCTCTCTGTACTCTGTCCACCTTCTATGAATTTCTTTTCACGTAGAGTCAAAATCATCATAAATTTAATTATAAAAAACATAATTATTCTAAGTCTATTAAATTATTTGATTATTAATTTTGAAATTTGTTATGTCATTATTTTATATAAGAGTATAAATTTACATCATGGAAGTTTTCATTTATGCAATAATTTCTTTGATTCTCAAAAATTTCAGTGAAGCTGGGTAAATGTTGAAATCTCATTATGTGATATTTCATATAAAAGGAAGCATTTGCACTCAAGTGAATTCAATTTTGAGTAATTCAACAGGATCCAAGTGCAAGATAGATGTGCCAGTAATCTGAATTTCCACTTTCCATAATGTTGTTCTTCAAGTTGCAAACAGGATAAAAGTCACATTCTATTTAATTTTCTAGTTGTAGAAGATATCTGATTACAGAGAACCCAATGTTTCATTTCTATATATGTTTCCATGCAGTATTCTCAGAATCAGCAAATCTGCTCTCTCCCCAATCGTATACTGTTTTACACCTGCTGACCAATATTTTGGTCTAGCTCTAATATGGTCCTCTTCTTAAATTTCCTACTAGAATTTTAAATTTGGAAAGATTCTAATTCCATATCTCCGTGCTATATAAGTGGCAACTTTGCCATAACAAGGATTTTAATAATTGCACCAATAATTGTCCCAAGTACATGCTAACCTCTTAATATGCACCGTTTCATCTCATGTCACAAAACTAAATGAGGTAGACTCTGTTGTTATAGCAGAATTGCAGATTTAGGACATGAGAGTTAGATCAGTTATAATGAGGTGGCAAGATGCAGTGAATAAAACAAACTGAAGTCTAATCCAGAGCAAAGCTCTAACTCTCTTCAGGTCTATCAATCCCGAGAGAGGTGAAGAAACTAGAGAAGAAAGTTTGAAACTATCAGTGGTTGTTTCAGGAGGTTTAAGGAAAGAAGACATCCCCATGACATAAAAGTGCAAGGTAAAGTGGCAAAAGCTAAAGAAAAAGCTGCAGCAAGTTATTCAGAAGATCTGGCTAAGATAATTGATGAAGGTGGCTACACTAAACAACAAATTTTCAGTGAAGGTGAAACAGCCTTGTATTGGAAGAAGATGTCATATAGGCCTTTCACAGCTAGAGAGTGGTCAATACCTATTTCAAAAATATTTGAATGGACAGGATCTCTTTTTAAAGGTTAATATAGCCTGTGAATTTAAGTTGAAGTCAATGCTCCTTTGCCAATCCAAAAATCCTAGGACATTTATGGATTGTTTTAAATCTACTCTGCCTATGCTCATTAAAATGAAGAACACAGCCTGCGTGACAGCATTTACAGTAAATGTCAGGCCATTGATATTGATGATTGTACTTATGAACCTCTTCTTTTGAAATTAAAATTTAGCCTGCTATTATATATTGTTGAAGAGCTACCTCCTGAAAGACTCCTTGTTGCTCAAATGTGGCTTCTTTATAAGACAAACTCAGCATACGGATACAGTATTTTCCTCCTGGTAGTGGAACATGACTTCCAAGGATGAGCCAACCTGGCACTGAGTGACTATTACCAAGTGCCAACTAGTGATGCATTTGGAAAAAGACCTTGACCAAAAGGAGGGCTTATTAAATACAAATGAGTTTTTATAGCTAAGAGGTTTCAAAGTGACTTAGGACGTCATTCAAGAGGTTAAGCTTATGCACATCTCCACAGGATCTCATTGACTGCCACAGTAAATAGTGCCTCAAA
>JAKSZT010037391.1:0-20400 GCA_026826555.1 Tolypeutes matacus
CGCAGATAGATGTCCCAAGCTTCTCACTCCACGTGTGCACATCACAGACCCCTGGGCAGGACCCCGTCCATAATCCGTCTTGCTCTGTGAGCTTGCAGTGTGCGTCCTCCTACACTAACGCCATCTTGGTCCCTCCCATGGTGTGTTTTATACTCAGTGAAAACAACAAAGGGAGAATATTTCTGTGAAATTCATATAAGCATCCCTTCCATTTATCTTCAATTAATGAAAAATACTGTGGATATTAATCAAATTTGCTTTCAACAACAATAGCAAAAAAACAAACAACAACAAAAAAAGAAACCCCAGGGAAGTGGGTTTTCACATTTGATACTGCATTTTCACCATTCCTGAAAGTGTTTCCTGGAAAGGGTTGCTTAGAAGATAATTCAAGGATCAACCATCCAGTAAAGTCTTCATACTCTTTAATCATTGGTGCCAACTCAAATAAAGAACACACCACTCCATGAGTCCACTTTGGGACATGCATAAGGCCATTGTCTCCCCCTAATTTATTTTATTACCAGATTATGTCTCTGGGGATGATATCTTACATCCCTGCTCCATCCCACCCTCATGCCCACCTGTGGGAATTTGTACAGTTCCAGCATTGTCCCCATTTGGAAAGAAAATGCTGGTGTGTTTCCTGCAGTGACCACCATGGGTTTGTTTTGCTTCTCACAGTTGTAGTTGGAGCTGGTCTGGCCCAGTCCTGACAGCCACATCAGGGAGCTCTCCAAGCTTCCTTGATCACTCTCATAGGCATTATAGATGTTATAGCCTAAGGACTTGTTGGGCAGCAGTTGGTGAGTTCCTGTTGATCTCTTCAACAGCAAACACAAATGCCAGAACATGTAGGTGGTTTTTGAATATGCACCAGCATTAAGAGAAGAGGATTAGGGACCAAAATCCTTAAGGGAATTTGGTGATTATCTCCTAGACTAATCACAGGACCCCACCAAGTAAGTTAGCCACTAGTGACATGTGAGTATTTATATTCAAATTAATTTGAAATAACTAAAAAATTCAGTTCCTCTCTCACAGTAGTCATATTTCAAGTGCTTGATAGCCACATGGGAAGATAAAGAATACTTCATCGTAGACCACACTCTCTCCCACACAGTTCAGTGGTGTGTGCTGATTTAAAATGGCTTACATCCATCGCCACAACGGCACCCAGGACAACCTCCAAGTCCCAAAAGAGCCCCTGTATTTCAACTGCACTTCCCCTCCCTGCCCCAAAAGTGTCCAGTAGCCACCGGCTCCACCTCACTGTTATAATTTCTTCCATTGCTTGGATCACCATATGTGTACAACAGAATACGTGGTCTATGCTTTGTGGTAAGGCCCCAGGATGTGTATATCCATTGAGGGTGATGAGCCACACTGATGAAGGATGTTTGTGTGGGATGATGTGGGAGGTGTGGGAGGTGGGGAACATGGGAATCCCCGTAATTTCTGTGCAATATTTAGGTAATCTAAGCACCTTTTAAAAAATATAAATAAATAAATGAATGAATGAATGAATGAATGAATGAATGAATGAATGAATAAATGAATAAATGAATAAATAAATAAATAGAAGAGAAAAAAAACAGAAAACAGAGAGGCTGAAGATTGCATTTGATACATCAAGGCCTTATTGATACAAATGACAAAGTCTAGGGTCAACAAGAGCAAAATTTGTTACCCATTCACTGTTTTTTGGGGGGGATCCTGATAGACTGCTCTCTGGATATATATGTAAAACAAAAGTAAAATAGTTCTTAAAACCTAAAAAAAAAAAAAAAGAATACTTCAACTTTGCAGGAATTCTATTGAGAACCACTGGTTTACAGAACTAAAACTCAGGCAACTCAGTGATTCATATGAGCAACTTTTCCCTTGACTTAGGCCAAATGTTAGAAACTCCAAATGTTAGAAAGGATTCCATGGTATATGGAGGCTGTTTTAGTTTGCTAGGCTGCAGAAAGCAGATACCATAAACAATGAAGCTTAAACAATGAGGACTTAGCTTACAGAAGCTGAAAAATGTCCAAATCAAGGCATCATCAAAGCAGTGCTTTGTTCCTAAAGGCTGGCTGCTGGTGATCCTGGGCTGCACGAGGCCCTGCAGCCTGGTCCACTGAGGAGACTTTTCCCTTTTGAGGCAATTTCCATTTGGCATCTCTGCTTGGGCCCAGCACACATGTGACATCACAGGAGTGGACCATGGGCTGGTTCAGAGGAGGAGAGGTCACCAGGGGCTGAGCAGGGGACTGAGGAAGGGGTTGGAGGCACATCTGCTGGGCAGGGGCACCCACTCTTCTCACCACCTGCCCACGGACTCACACATGGGGATGGGAAAGATGCCAAGCTGATGGGCCAGGGGATCCCCGGGTTCCAGGACCCACATGGCTGTGCCAGCCCCAGGACAGCCTTTAACTGATGGCCTGGGGTCAGAGGGGCTCTGGTCCCTGGAGCTGGGGTGAGACCCTCCTAGAGGGAAGGGGCTCCAGAAGAGAGGCCTCAGTCCCCTCCCCATCTGCTGGAGTGTTTGCAGGGGGTGACCACAAGGGTCCACAGGCTCAGGGAAGTGTCCATTCAGCCTGGCCCTCCCTCGATGACCCACTGCCCTTCCAGGGCCCAGGCTGGTGGCTGCCTTGAGGAAAGTCAAAGTGTGGTTAACTTCTGTGGACACCCTGCCTGAGCTGCAGCAGTAGCGCTGGCCAGCAGGGGGTGGCAGCACATTACCAGCTGTGCCCACTGTGGCCGCTGTGGCCGCTGCAGCCCTGGAGCTTGGGAAGAGTCCTCAGAGGTTGTTCTGGCGTCCGCCTGCCTCAGACACCACATGCAGTAGCTTCCACTTCACATCTGAGCTGGCAGAGGTAGCTAAGGCGCCTCCGAGATCATCCCAGTTGTTCATCAGCAGCTGATTCCCAAGCACCCACACTGCACCAAGCTCTGCACTTGGTCCTGGGGGTGGAGTGGAGAGAAGCCCTGGGGCCCCTGCCCCTCAGGATCTCACCATCCGGAAGAGGAGGTGGACCAAGCATGAAAGTAACACAATGTGAGAAACGAGTGAGCATGCTAGAAAAAGCTCAGCAGGCTGCTGTGAGGGGTGTATGGGACCTCCAGGTGGGAGGACCAGATGTACCTCATGGAAGCGACACTGACCCTGCACCCAGGAGGACAAGGAACCAGCCCTGCCCACGTGAGGGGAGCAGGCACCTGGGGAAGGCACAGCAGGGGCAGAGTCGGAGCAGAGGGAGTTTTTTCAGGAGGATAGGATGGTGGCTGCTGTGGGCAGAGCCTCCCCTGAGCTCAGCTGGAGAGGAGCTGCTTCCCAGCTCTGCTGTGTTGACCCATAGGATTCATATCGGGGTGGGAGATGGACAGAGTGAGGGAGTTCATTCACAAGGGAGAGTGGTACAGACAAGAGCATTTTGTGTAAGCCTTAGGAGGGCATCCTCACATTAACCACATTATTTTGTTCAGCAGCGAGTCCCCAGGCCAGGACTCACTCAAGGGGGATTTTATGAGGCTGCTTGTACCTGGAAGCAGAGAAGGCAGGGACCCAGGGCACAGGCTGCCCACCTCAGAGGTTGAGAGGAGGCACTTGCCTCTGGACTAAAGGCAATGGGAAGCCTCTGGAGGGATTCGTGGCACAGCAGCAATGTCTGAATTTTATCTCAATTCAACCTCATCATGGTACAGCCTGGGACAGCAACCAGGAGAGAAAGTGAGTTTCCTAAGATCACACAGCCCCACCCAGCCCGGTTTTGAGCTGTACTCAATGTTACATCCATCCCCTTCCTGTTTATTCCATGTCTATGTCTGTGCATCAGCCACATGGGAAACAAGACTATGGGGTTTGCAATGTTAACCCCACATAGCCTTGATGACGTCTCCAGGAAAGTGTGCTAGAATGAGTCCCCCCTGTGTGGGGAGGAGACTGGGGAGGCCTCAGTGACTAGTCTGGGGCCACAAAACTGAAATGGAGGAGTAGCCGGGTCTGAACCCAGCTGGGTCTCCTAGTAGCTGGGCTGAGCTGTACACAGGCCTTCCAGGGCGCTGTCGGGAGGGACATGTCAGCAGAGCTGAGTGCAGTGAGCAAGGTGATCTAGGTGAGCAGGACAGACAGACATGCAGAGGGACTTTCCTGGAGTTCTGACAGGGGGCCCAGGAGAGATGACCTAAGAGGTGACCTCACTTCCTCAGGTGACAGACCCTAACAAAACCTGGAACCCTGTAAACAGGCACCTACATTCCAGAGGCAGCCCCTGCCCAGCTCACTTGGCAGGAGACACTCAAGAGAGCAACATATTCCCCTGCTGCATTCCTCATTCCCGAGGCTCCAGCTGCAGCCAGACCAGGAATGAGTCCCCTTTCCATCGCTTTCAACACTGACTCAGGCCTCAGCCACGGAGCCTCGGGCAATCAGCTGGGAGGGCCCCAAAGGCAACACGGGTGGCCCAGGGCAGCTGGTTCAGCTCAGGCCACTGCTGTGCTCCTGCCTGGGCAGCCCCACATGCATCCACCTCCAGGGTGTGGGGGTCATGGGCAGGGTCTACTCTGGCAGGAGCAGCCATCAGGGTGGGACCCAGTAGGTCCTTCCCTGTCACCTGCTGGTCATGGCTGGAGGGGGGAAGGTGCCTCTTGGGGGCACCCACGTGGACAGTGTGGATCCTGAGCCCTCGAGCTCTTGTCTCCACTCCAATGGGATGGAGGGTAGGTAGACGCCACCTGGGTCTGACCTGGGTCCTAGCCCCAACGAGGTGTAGCAGCCCCTGCAAGCAGGGCAGGCCCCGTGCTGATGCCCTTGCCTGGCTGCTGGGTGCTGTGTTCACAGAGCTCCACGCAGGTGGTGGGCGAGGAGCTGGAGGATGGGCTCATCTACACCGTCTCTCTGCAGAAGGTGCAGGTTCGTCGTGGCCCTGGCCAGGGCCAGTGCTGGTTCCAGGTGGGAGCAGGCACCAATGGGGGTCCCAAAACAGTGGGGGAGCTCCCCAGGGCTGTGTTCCACCCTGGCCACTCCCCGCTCTCTCCCCAGGGCTTTCCCACTTGGATGGCCCCATATCCACTTCCCGAGGACCTGGGTCCCCAATCACCCTCCACACTGCCATTCCATAGACCAGGGCAGGTCACTTCAGATGGTTAGAGGAATGTTAGGAGGGTCTTTTCCATGGGCTTCCCTCCAGGGCAGGCTGAGGGGTGGGCTCACTTCAGACACGTGTGCCTTGGGCTGCTGTGTTTCTGGGTCCACTCCTGGCCCCATGGCCCCGGCAGCATCTTAGTGACTGTCCTTCTACCCCTGCTCCAAGCCGTGCAGCTATGCTCACTCAGGAGGTTCTTGCCAACTCCCGTGGCTGTCCCCTTTGCCTTCCCAGGTCAGGAGTGGGCCTGACTCAGTTGCACAATATTCCAGAAGGAAGGTGGCTCCAAGCCACGATGTGGCCTTCAGCACTGCTGGACCTCAGATGGTCCTTTCCTGTGGCCCTGTCGGCTCTGCTGCCCTGGACACCTCCCAGGACCCCAGGCACTGACCCTCCCGCCCTGGTAGAGGCTCCCAGGAAAGGGATGGCTGTGCAGAGGACATGAGACATGCCTTTCACAGAGGGGCCAGATGACATCCCTGAGGGGCACAGCTGGGTCACCACGGCTGTCTGTGAGGAGCCCACCTGGGCCCACAGTACTGCCTCTGACTGCATGTGCCTCCTCTGTCCACCCCAGAGGAAGAACGATGAGGCTCCGACGAGGGAGGAAAGCCACACAGTGCACAGGTGAAGGCAGGCCCCTGGGAGAAGCTGATGGAGCACCTGCCTTCCCGGAGGGCAACCTCAGGTACGTTGACATCTTCCTTGGGACTTACCGGATGTTCACCAGCACCGAGCAGGTCCTGGACCGGCTGTTCCTCAGGTGAGCACCCGCCCCATTCCGATACCTGCACTGCTCTGCCCCATCATGCTCATGTCTCAAAAATGCCATTTCACCCCCTGGCCTCAGTTTCCTCCCTGGGAAGGGGGTGCTCTGAGGACCCACCTCCAAGGCTGATTGTAAGGACTAACTGGGAGGATCTGTGGAAAGGGCCTCCCTGAGCCTGGCTCAGTGGCTGGGATGGCTGCAGGGACAGGGTTGCTCCTAGGCAGGACTTTCCCCTGCCCAGTGAGGAGGCTCTTATCCTTACTCCTCACTGACCCATTTCCTCATTTCAAAAGGAGGACTGAGATCCCTTTTTGGGGCCTCCAGCCTTGGTGTGGTCAGAGCAGGAATCACTGTCGGCTGCCAGAGGGTCCAGGCCCACCCCACCTCTGAGAAGGTGCTGCTTAAGGCTCATTCCTTCACGCAGTACACACCAAGTGTCTACTAGGTGCAGGAGCTTCCTTAGGCATGTAGCTGTGTGCAGTGAACAAAGCAGACAAAAGCCCCTGCCTTCTGGGTGCCATTTGAGTTTGGGCCGCAGCAATAAGATGAGTTGTCATCAGCAGGGGACACTCAGTAAGTCAATGTGATGCACTCACAGTCTCCCCTAGGTATGGACGTGACCTCCAAGGCAGTGGTGGGCCTTGAAATGAAAAAGTGAGTGCACGTTGGGTGAGGGTAGGGTCTCTCCACTGCAGAGCCCAGTGTGGGGAGTGGGTGGGGGGTGGCAGGAAGGACCAGGCAGGGTCTGGGCGCCACACATCCTGTGACCCTGGAGGGCTGAGTCCCAGGGCTTCCCCCTCCATGTGGAAAGGAGTAAAGGAGGCTGAGTCTGGGTCCTGGGCACTGGCTGCAGAGGGCCTTGGGGGCTCCAGGTCAGTCCCCAAGAGAGCCCTTCCCCACCACAGCCCCTCACAGCCCCAGGGCCCCCAAACACCACCTCACAGACCCATGACAGGAGAGGGGAGCAGCCTGCACCAGGTCTGCCATGGACCGCAGTCTTGCTGCCTCCTGCAGCGAGGGCAGGGCCAGCTGCACCCCTGTCATAGGGAGGCAGTGTCACTGGGAAGAGGAGACACACACAACACACGGAGGAAGATGAGGCAGCTCCTGGGCAGGCAATACTGGGTGGGGGTCATGAGGGCCGGGGCAGGAGGATAAACCCTTCCCCTCATCACCCACACAGTGATGAAGCTCCTACTGTGTGTCAGTGCCGGGCTATGAACAGACCAGGCAGAACACTTCCCTGTGCTTATGTGCCTTAGGTTCCAGTGGGAGGGTCCCTGGGGGCAGCATGGAAGGAGAGGCCAGAGTCTGACAGTGCTGCCCACTCCTCCACCTCAGCACCCTCTCCTCCCTGCTGGGCACCAGTACTCTGAGGATTTCCTGCAGGCTCCAGACTCCCCCTGCCTCCAGCTGCTAGTGGCCTATGCCCAGGAGCACCTGCCTGGCTCTGCCCTGGAGTGCCGAGCTGTGGTTCTGCTTTCAAAGATGAGCCTCCCAGAGCCCACTGAGGCAGACCCAGAGGGTGAGGAGGCCTCCAAGTGGGAGCCCGTGAGCTTGTGGAGTGGGGCTTGGACCACAGAAGTAGGAGTTACCAGAGGTTGCCCTTGGGCAGGAGCAAGGAGGAGCCCAGACAAGCCATGTTGGAGGCTGCAGGCTGGGAAACTGGGGCTGGATCTTCCCCTAGAGGTAGTGGGATCTTCTCTGTATTTGAAAGACACTGAGATCCATTCACGGTGTGGAACCTGCCTCTTCTCCAGCTCCTTTGTCAGCACCAGAGCTGCAAATGCCTTCAGGGTGACTTCTAGCACCTGTTCCACCTCCTGAGGCGGACACAGGGGCAGATCCAGAGCCTGAGTCAGCTCCATTTCCATCTGTACTACCAGCTACCAAGTTTGTGCCAGTACCTTCTCTGGACATAGAGCCTGATACATTACCTGCTATAGCACCAGTGCCTGCCCTGGAGCTAGGCCATCCTACCTCATGAGCTGGAGCATCTGCTCAGGAGCTGGAGGCAGCTACAGCACACTTCGGAGCACAAGTTCCAGAGCCAGAGGCACCCACGTCACCATTGGATGTTCCAATTCTGGAGCCAGAGGTAAGTCCATCTCCACCTACTTTCCCACCTATGTACAAGTCGACACTGCCCTCTCTGGAGGTAGAGCCTGCTCCTTCAGCACCAGAAACACTTGCTCTACAGCTTGAAGATGCTTGGGTGGCACCTCCACTGCCACCTATGGAGGTAGCATGAATGCCCCCTCTGGAGGTAGAGCCAGCCCCATCCCCAGATGCAACACCTGCTGCCAGGCTGGAGGCAGTCACGTCATCATCAGTATCACCAGTTCTTGAGCAGGAGGCAGTCCTACCACCACCTCCAGGGCCACCTGCTCAGGTCGCACCTGTACCCATTCTGGAGCTACAGCCAGTTAACTCAGCCTCAGCAGCAATGACTCTCGAGGGGGAGGCAAGTCTAGCACCAGCACCAGAGCCACTGCCAGAGCTCAAATCAGCACCTGGGTGGGCTGCACCCCCAGAGCCATCCTGCCCCTGGCCTGAGCCCTCAGAGGATGGGCTGCATGAGGAGAAGGCTGACCTCCTGGCTTTCCCTCCTGAGCTGGTGGCCGAGCAGCTGACATGGATGGATGCAGTGAGCAGCTTCGCTTGCAGGGTGGAGCTGGGGGTGTCTTCCTCCAGGATCTGCCACCCCAGCCTTCCCATCCCTGATGCAGAGTCCTATAATCAGGGCTCAAACCCCCAGCTCCGCCCCCACCATTGTAACCTGGGCAGGTTTATTGATCTCCAAGCCCGCACTTATCCTCTGGGGAGTAGATGTGGGCACTCACCATACCTGCTGCACGCACTCACTGTGGTGGTTGCCCGGCCTGTGTCCTGAGGGCTTGTGGGGTCTGAGCTGGTGGGCGGGGCCGGCTGACATCCCCTCTCCCCAGGAGGTGTTCATGGAGGTGCTGCCCTATCACGGTCTGGGCGCCATCTGGTCCCAGTGCGACAAGAAAGGCCAGGAGTACATGGCGTCCACCGTGCGCGCCGTCATCTCCCAGTTCAACCGGGTGACCAACTGCATCGTCACCACCTGCCTCGGGGACTGCAGCGGGCAGGCCGCGCACTTGGCCAGGGTGGTGGAGCACTGGATCGCGGTGGCCAGGGTGCGCTCAGGGCCCTCTCTGGGGTCCTGGAGCCCCTCTGTGCTCTGGTCAGCCCTCAGCCCCCATGCCCTCCCTGGCTGGAGCTGAGCACCCCACTCTCCTCACTTCCCACCCAGGCTGCTCCCTCAGGGGGAACATGGGTGTCCCCATATGGGTCCATGGTGTGCCCTCAGGGCTCCCTGGGGTTCTCTCTGTATCTACTGCATGCCCTCAGGGCTCCCTGGGGGTCTCTCTGGGTCCACTGCATGCCCTCAGGGCTCCCTGGGGTTCTCTCTGTATCTACTGCATGCCCTCAGGGCTCCATGGGGGTCTCTCTGGGTCCACTGCATGCCCTCAGGGCTCCATGGGGGGTCTGTCTGGGTCCACTGCATGCCCTCAGGGCTCCCTGGGGGTCTGTTTCCTCCCATGAGGGAGATGTCAGCTGAGGGGCTAAAGCTGGATCAGGGGCCACTGAGACCACATCTCACAGCTCATTTTCTCTCCCTACCAGGAGTGCCAAGTCCTTAACAATGTCTCCTCATTCTACACCATCCTCTCTGCTCTTGAAAGCCATGCAATTCACCATCTCAGGAAGAAATGGGAGGAAGTGTCCAGGTAGGCAGGCCTCTCCCCAGGGACACCATGTTGACTAAGGACCCCATGGGGGCTGAGGCATCACCCTGCAGGGGGCCTGGGAGGCAGTGGCTCCTGGTCAGGGACCGGGTGGGGTGGGCTCTAGGTCCCCACATGACCTGAACTCAGCTCTTCTGCCTCAGTCCTGGTTCCCTCCTCTGTCAGTTACAGAGTTGAGCTAAATGGGAGCTTGTCCAGTGTGTGCTTCTCAGCAGCCCACTCTGTCCAGTTCTAATCTACACAGGTCAAAACCAGCTGCTCAAGAAATGGGAGTGGGGGTCCCCACTGTGCCCACCTGAGCTCAGCACCAAGTCCACCATGCCCTGCAGCCTCAGAGCTGCCCAGGTTCAGCACCACCCACCTAGGCATCTGGGTCCCAGGCAGGTTAAACAAGGCGAATCAGCCCCTTCACCCGCCCACCTACCCCCACCTTTCTCCTTCCTTCTTGCCTCCTCAGGGACAGCTTCCGCCTTTTTGAGTCGCTGTCTGAGATTTTCTCAAATGAAAGCAACTATTCCCAGGGCAGCAAGCTGATCATCCAGGTAAAGGAGGCTGGAGGGTCAGGGCTCGCGAGATGGGCTTCTTAGTTTTTCACTGGAAGTTTCTTTGAAAGTATCCAGTCTGGCCTGTTCTGGAAGAAGATGAAAGGGGATCGTGTTTAGTTTTCGGGAAGGTGGGGGGGCAGTTGTATGGCCTTAGGCTGTGGTTCTCAGATGCAGTGGAGGCAGCTGGGATGTCCCAGGAGGATGTGGTGAGCTGGCAGGAGAGAAGTGTCCATTCGTGTGGGGGTCTCATAACTGCCTCATTATGATGGCATGTGTGCCAGAGAGCTGTGGGAAGTATTTAGGAGACAGGAAACTACGAAGCTTCCACATGAAAGAGGAAGCAGAACTTCAAGGCCCAGTACTGCTGGCTGCCTGCACCTACCTGGACAGTCAGACCTGGCTCCTGGGAGACCCACTCCTGAGTGGACGCAGGGACTTGTCTGCAGGAGAATGTCCTGAATGGGCCCCTGGGAGGGGGTGCCTTTGCTATGGCCTCGGGCAGGCTTTGGGGTCTCCAGTGCAGTGGGCTGGGCAGGCAGGAGCTGCTCAACCAGGCCTCCAGAGACACCCCATCCTCAAGCTCCATGGCTGGATGACCCCAGGCCCCCCCCACTCAGAGGCCAGGAGAAGCACACACCAGATAGTGGTGGTGGGTGTTGGGGTGAAGCCAGCTCAGACGGGGCCTCTGTCTGGAGGGAGCAGCCTGTTCTCTGACGCCCTGAGTGAATCTGTACAAGTCAACACCCTCTCAGGCCTCTGTGTCCTCATGTGGAATAGAGGCATGACCACCCAGTGGTGCTGCCCTCACGGCGAGGTGGAGAGGTTCAAGGAGAAAATGCACGTGGCTGAGCATTCCCGTGACTCTGAGGGGGGAGTGCGATGGCCAGAGCATCTGCTCTGCTAGTGTACAACCCTGAGGCTTCTGGACTTGCGATGAGGGTCAGGTCTTTGTTCTCATGTCACAGATCGACAAACAGGCTCAGGGAGGCCAGTCCACCTGAACAAGGCCCCCATGGGACATGCGGAGGGACCAAGGGCCTCAGTGACCTCGTCCTTAACCCTGCCACCCCTCCTGGCCACTAAGCCTGGATAGCCACACTTCACTGTCCCCTCCCCTGGAACCTTGAGGGTCGTGAGCCATGGGAATCCTGGGAGCCAGGAAGAAGGGACTAGGGTGCCTTTGTGGGGAGGGGGTAAACTGGTGATTGAAGAAAAACTGGTGCTGGGAGGTGACTCAAGGGAGTTTGGGGTCTTTGGAGGTGGGAGGGGAACTTATGGGTGACAGCTAAGTCCTCGAGACTGTCCCAGGGTGGTGCTGGGTTTTCCTAGGAGTCTGAGGCTGAGGGTTTTCAGGGAGAGGTCTCAGGTGCACCTGAGAGCCTGTACTCATCCCCACCCACCCGATGCCATAAGATGTCATCCAGGGCACTGCCACTTGCCTGGGGACTTTACTCACTCAGTTTTTGATGATGGACTCTGCCATGCAGGAATATCTGGAGGTGAGTGAGCCTGGGGACCAGGGCAGGGTGGGGAAGGAGCTCTGAGGCTTGGGAGGAGAGGACCCTCTGAGCCCTGAGCTCCCAGCAGTTGGCACACCTGAGAGCCCCACAGCTGCCCTGGGAGCTGGGTTGCCAGGGATTCTCATAGATGAGCAAACAGGGCCTGGTCCAAGGGGCTGTCTCTCTCTTGTGGTCAGAGGCTGGACTGAATGCCTCTCTGTCTCCACTCCCAGGCCCCACTCCTGGTGCCCAGAAACCTGTCTGGGTCCATCCCTGTTCTGGGCTGCCCTGTGCATGTTGAACATGTAGATCACTTTAGGCAGTATTAATAACCCTTTTTTAAAAGATTTTATTTATTTATTTATTTATTTACTTACTTACTTACTTATTTATTTATTCCCACCCCCCATTGTTTGCACTCGCTGTCTGCTCTCTATGTCTGTTCATTGTGTGTGCTGTGACTCTGCTAGTTGTCCGGTTTTTTTTTTTTTTAGGAGGCACCGGGAACCGAACCTGGGACCTTCAATGTGGTAGGCGGGCACCCAACTGCTTGAGCCACACCCACTTCCCAGTTTTGCTATTTTAATAATGTCGGTCTTTTAATTCATGAACACTGGATGTATTATCATCTGGGCAACTTGTACGAGGGCCATGGTTAAGGGTTTGGGGTTAGGGGGTTGGGTTTAGGGTGTTAGTGGGTTGGGGAGATAGTTGGGGGTGGGGATTAGGCGTTAGAGGGTTAGGGTTTAATGGTTAGGGTTTAAATGTTGGGGTTTAAGGGTTGGAGTAGGTGTTTGGAGATTGTGGTAAGAGTTAGGGTTTATCTTTGAGTGGGGTCCTAAAGTATGTTCCCATCTCATGAGGTTGCAAGGAGTCTTGCTGTATAGAACCTGGTTTCTAGTGAAATCCATGTTTCTTGGTTAAAGAGGCCACATTGTAATCACAGTCAGGAACTCCTGAGGTGTAGCCCAGAGTCATTACAGAAAGGAGATCTATCTTGGCATCTGAGGTTTCCTGTCAGGGTCAGTCCACAAGTGTGAAGGGGACGGTTACTAGAGGAATACCCATTTGGGGAGTAAGTGGGGAAGAAACAGAGCGAGCAGTTACTGGGATTGGTTTCATTTGCTATTCTGCCAGGAGGCTGAAGGAATTGTGCTTATGGCAGGAGTACATAGGCCAGAATAGGTAAAGAGGAGACAAGAGAAAATCATGGTGGAGAAAGGGTGTTGTTGAGGATGGAGATTTGACATTTTAGTGGGTAGAGGATGAATAACTAAATGCTTATATAGATGGGGAGAAGAAAGACAGGGCAGCAGGTAAGAATATCTGGTCTTGTTCTGTGCTATTGGGTGGAAATTGACCACTTCATGGCATCATCCACTTCTTCCAAATGTCTGGATGAAAACTGTCTAGTTTAGTTGCCATCTACCTCTGGAAGCTCCTGGTGAAGGTTCAGGTTGAGGTTGGGGTGCTTTACCAGTCTGAATAGTTTTCAAATTTTTTAACTGTGAAACATGGGCCCAAGGTTGAACACCCTGTAATGTAACAGTAGGTTTAAATGAGTGAAACAGTAGGAGGTCTTCCCCACCTGGGTTCATGGTTAGTTTTTCATTGACGATGTTCAAAACATCAGGTTTTCTACCTGTGGGTTGTGTATCCTGGTTGGCCACAGAGTGCAAATGGGAAGACTGCCCTAACTTGTTGGTTATAGGAGTGGGTGTACTTGATTAGTGTCTGGCAGTACTTGAGGATGTCTGCTGGAGCAAAAATTTAGTCTTCTGCTAGTAGGGATTCATAGGGCCTTCTCATAGCTCTTCCTGTGATGGTTTCAAAGTGGAGTAGACAATGTAGGTGAAGGCCCAAAGTCTAAAGGTCAATAGACAGCACTGCTGACCAATATGAGTCCAGTTCTTTAGATAATTTAGCTAACTTAGATTTTAGGGTTTCATCAGCCCTCTCAATAGCACCTGATAACTATGGGTGATAAAGGTAATGAAACCTTTGGCTGATGTACATGGACATTTTATTTCTTGTATGAATTTATCTGTGAAATGAGACCTCTTCCAATTTGAAATAGTAGAAGAGGTTTCCAAGGGAGGAAGAATCCATTCAAGAAACACTTTAGCAACTGAAATGCCATAGTACTTTTACAAGGGGTGGCTTTAATGTATTTCAAAAACATACAAAATCAACTACATACACAACGGTAGACTTGTGGTTCATGCCTATCAGTGAGGAGGTAAAGTGTAGTTAGGAATTCTAAGGGTTGGGGTGATAAAGGTGAGCATTTAATACATTCACACACCTGTTTAGCTGGTGAGCCCCAAATCAATGCTCAGGAACTGATGTCATAGCCATGTAGCATAATGAAGTGAAACAATTATGGAAAAATGAGGTATCCACAATCAGCAAAAAAATCCTATGAGACCTAAGAAATGACCTAGCTAGTTGTTTTTTTGTTTGTTTGTTTGTTTGTTTGTTTTTTGAGGATGGATATATTTCTTCTCTAAGGGTTTCTGTACCCAATATATGTCCAATATTAGTGGAATTTTTACCCCCAAAAAGGGGGACAATTGCATAATAGATTGTTTAGTTCCTCAGGTTGATGCTAGTTTGGTGAGGTCTGAGATGAGAGAGGATTTCTGGGAAATCAGGTAAAGCTGTTTAGAGAACATGTGCAATGGAGATGAGATGGGGGCTTGTGAAATGAGAACTTTAGGGGAAAGTTGATCTTGATAACCCAATATATCAGAAAGTTCTTCCTAATAAATGTCCCATGGAGTAGGATGGAGAAGAAAGTTATGTTTGGCCTTGAGAGGCCCTCTGGAAATGTCAGGTGATTTAGAAATTAAGTTATGTGTTAAATTATCAAAGGTAAGATTTGATGACTCCAAGGAAGGTGGTCAAGTTATGGATTGGTATCTGGCATTGAATGAGTTGTCCCGTGCCAGTGGGAAATGTGGAGCCCTCTGTCTTGTAAAGTAATTTCTCCCAACCAAATCAGAAGAAACCAAGGGGGAAGGGGAGCAGATGTGCCTGAAGCAACCGGGCACCTACCTCCCACATGGAAGGTCCCGGGTTCTGTTCCCAGTGCCTCCTAAAGAAGACAAGCTGTAATGAGGCACGACGAGCGGAGACTGGAAGAGGCTTAAGCAGCTGGGAAATCATCTCCCACATGGAAGGTCCTGGGTTCGGTTCCTGGTGCCTCCTGAGAAAGATGAGCAGACAACAAGCAGACAGACAAGGGAGCCATCTCTGGGTGGGTGGGGGGGGGATAAAACAGAAAAAGAAGTAACTGAGGGTACCTGGGTAATTACTTCCATGGAGGGGACTCGATACTCCTCTTGAGAGGGACATTTGAGTCCTGTCTTTTCCCTTAATGGACGTGCACTCTTGGACCCAGCAATTTTTTCTTAGCAAGAGTGATATGTGTCCCAGTCGGTGGGGACCCGCCTTCTATGGGCTTGTCTGACACAAAATTTTCTGTCTTTTCTAATTGTTTATTTGTAAGGCCATGAATTTTTGTTGTACATATTCTATTTTCTTGTAGATACATTCTTAATAATGTTGGCCTTGAGTTTTAAGTTCATATAAGATCATGTTTTCTTTATTTATAGTGATAATTTTACTTTTTGCCTTCCAATATGGATGCCTTTTATTTATTTATTTTTTGCCTAGTGGCTCTGGATAGAACTTCCAGGAAGAGGAGGGTGAAAGCAGGCACTCTGTTTTGTTCCTGATTATAGAAGATAATCCTTCACTCTTTCACCATTGGCTCTAATTTTAGCTGTGTGATTTTCATAAAATCCCTTTAGCATGTGAGGAAGTTCCCTTCTCTACCCAGTGTAGTGAATGTTCTTTATCAAGAAAATATGTTTTAATCTTTCAAAAGCTTTTTCTATGTCAGTTGAGGTGATCTCTTTTTCACTACATTCTATTGTGGTTATTATTTTTTATTTATTATCACAGTCATTCATTTCCCTTGAATGGAATCATGTGTATAGCTGGGTAGTTTACCAGTTTGTAGAACTTTAAGAGTCAGAAAGTCTTTCTTGTTGTCCCTTCTCTGTCTATTCCTGGTCAAGCTCATGGTGGTTCTGCTACAATACAGCCTCAAGAACCCAGCGACACGACCTCCCTGTATGTCAAGGGGAATCAATAAGACATTCATCCAAGATATGTCGAGGATGAGTTTGTCTATATTATAGAGAGGCTTAGGGTTCGGGTCAGAGGTTAGGGTTAAGACTTCACATTATTGTTAGAATTCAAGGTTCAAAATTCATGATCAGGTTCTTTTTCTGGGTTAGGATTTAGGTTTACGGTTAGAGCCACCTTCTACCTTGGGGTTCCAATGAGCTTGCCTACAAGTGTCAAGGGTGCGAGTAGAGCAGAAAATGAGTGGGCAGCTGGCCTGTGGGTGAAGAGCAGTGTTGCAGGCTTCTCCTTCTCTGGTTCCTGGTCAGAGTTTGGATGCCTTGCTCCAGTAGGAATGGCTCCTAGGCAGGGTCTTTTAATCAGATAGCTTTTCCCTTCTGCAAACACCGGGCCATTTTCATGGAAGATCTATGGGCTCTTGGGAAGGTTTATATGACTGATATCGCTTTACCTGGAAAGACACAGATGATCCTCCACAAGATGGTAACCCAAACCCTTTTTCAGTGCCTGTGACGTGAGGGTGTGGTGCATCAGGGCCGGGACAGCTGCTGAGCCAATGTGAGGGGGAGGCGGAGCGTGCTTCAGCGCGCAGCGGCCGCAGGGGCTCCCGGATCTGGGGGACTGAGGAGGACCGAGCCTCCCCCACTTCTCCTGCAGTATCTGGGTGAGACACACCTCAGCCCAAGGAGGGTCCCCAGGCTTCCCCTTCACAGAGGGATCCTCCTCGCCTCCTCTTGTCCTCCTTTGCCCCAGGCTGCTCCCTGGCCTACCCTTCCTCAGGGAAACCGCAAGCCCCTCAGGCAAGGCCTGTCTGAGGGAGAGAGGTGGAGGTTTGTGTGCTGAGGTGGCAGCTTCAGGGACAATGGGAGTTCTAGGCAGGGCGAGCCTTGGCGCCAAGGGGCCATGGTGGCTGGCAGGAAAGTGGGGCCGCAGCGCCTGTTGGGAAGCCGCCGCCATGTTGCTCTTCCACCCTGGCTGAGGGAACAGGCTGATGAGGAGACAGACCTGCCCTTGGTTCACCTGTAATTCCCGCCACGACGTGCATAACTTTAGGCAAGGTGGGTCCCCCAGGTTTCCCTGCTTCACCAACTGCAGCTCCATCCCCAGAGTCAGCCCCTCTGTGCTCTTTCTCTGACACCCACTTTCCTACCTTCGAATACACTCAGAATCCACAGACGTCTAACTGGCTCCAAGCCTCAGATGATTTAGAGCACTTGTGCAGATGGTACATAATGCAGAAATATTCAAATTTCCTCATTTTTAAAAAAAAAATTTATTTGGTTTACATGTACTACGTAAAATTAAAACTAAGAAACACAAGCTTTTTTTTTTTTTTTTTTTACAAAATCCAAAGCATACTAATAATAACTGAGTACAATGTAATGCAGGTCTTATAACGAGAAGAATGAATGCCACCAATTCATGTCACTGAGCTTCTAAGTAAGTGTTCTCTGTCTTCTGATTGCTTTTAACAGTGTGTGTCCTAATGCTGGCTGTGTGCATGAGAGCAAATGAAAGTTCATGTGACCCTATCATTCTTTAGGGCTTGAGTGGTTCAAAGATTTCCTTCAAATACTGACTGATAAATAGTAACAATAAAAAAGCTCTCGGCATTAAATGCTGTATATTTCCACCAGCTGCATGAGTTTGTCTAAATAAGCCTTTTCCTGCACCATGCATATTTTTTTACCACCATCAGTGGCAACTCATGTTAGGAGATTCTACTTCAGGGTATACCAAGGTAGTATTTTCTCCATATCTTGGAGAATATTCTTACCTGTATTGAAGTAATTCTATTCCATCTCTGCATAGAGGGCCATTTTCTACCACTTCCAACTCAGCACTGAGGCACTGACTCCTTGTTCTATAACCACAGCTGAGCAGTCTGGACTCGACAGGAGCAAACCACTCACAATCCTTTGCCTTGTCTTCATTTTCCTTCGTTTTAACCATTTGTAAGTATACAATTCTGTGATATTGCTTCCATTCACAATGTTGTGCTACCATGAGCTCCCACCATTACTAAAGGTTATCCATCACGCAAAACAGAAACTCTTTACTCCCCATCACCCACCCCAAGCCCATGCTAAGTGGTGATCTGCTTTTTGTCTATGTGAAGGTCCTTATTCTATATAGTTCATGTAAGTGCCATTCTGCAATATTGTTGTTTCTTGCTTATTTCTGTCTTATTTTACTCAGCATAATGTTTTTCTGGTTCATGCATGTTTTAACTCTTATCAGAATCCCATTCCTCTTAATAGCTGTATTTCCTTCTATTGTGTGTACATAGCATTTAGTTTATTCATTAGTTGATGGGCATTTGAGTTGCTTCCGCCTTTGGCTATTGTAAATAATGATGCTAAACCATTCCTTGAGAAGATTTTATTTGAATACATATTTTGAAGCTTCAGCATATAAGTAGGGGTGTAATTTCTCAATCGTATGGAAAATCTATATTTAACTAATTGAGGTTTTACCAAACTGGATTCCACAGTGACTTTACCAATTTACATTTCTACCAGTAATGTATAAGGGTTTTGATTACACTACATCTGCTCCAATACTTATTTTCCATTTTAAAAGAGTGATAGGTCTTGCTTTTTCATTTGTATTTCTCTAATGGCTAATGATGGTTAGCAACTTTTCATGTGCTTATTTCTCAATGGTATATCACATTTGGAAAATGTCCTTTAAGTCTGCCCATTTTTTTTTTCATGGTAAAGACTGCTTTATTCGTGGCAGTTAGTACAAGTCAATAAATATTGATCCCCCAAAGCTCAGTTATTTATTAGATCACTGGTCCACAGAGAGCTGAATTAAACTGAACCAATTTATCATTGCTGGGATGATAAACTGAAGTCAATCCTGTTTCTTGGGAAATGAAGCCACGGCCAGCTGATACATAGCATATGCTGTTCCACCAACTGTAAGAATCATAGTGGCTCTATACAGGAGGGCATCAGCTAACCCGCCTTTCAGATGCACTGGAATCCCATTATCCTCCTGAAATAGTTTCTGTTTTTCTGGAACTTTATTTTCTAATTGCCTGCGTGAAGCAGTACTTATGGTCCTCTGGGCAATTTGACGAACAGCCAGCACACTCCTCAGCATCTTGGCTCTGCTACCGCCCACCAACCGTGACAACTGAACAGCACCAAGAACGAGACGTGCCTCACCGGTTGCGGAACTGACCATTTTTTAATTGTGATATTTTTCCTTTTGTTGTTTACATTTAGAAATACTTGACATGTTTGGGATGTTAAACTCTCATCATATTTATAATTTATAAGTATAATTTCCTAATTTTCTAGGTTTTCTTTTTACTTTCTTGATAATGTACCTTCTTGGGGAGTCAAATATGGTATTTAAAAATTTTTTTTTTATTAAATTTTTTTTATCTCTAGAAGGTTTTTAAATTACATAATAAATGTTACATAAAAAGTATAGGGGATTCTTATATGCCCCCCTCCCTAACCCCTCCCACATTTCCCCACATTAGCAACATCCTTCATTAGTGTGGTGCCTTCATTATAATTGATGAACACATACTAGAACATTGCCACTCGGTGTGGATTATAGTTTACATTCCAGTTTAAAATTTTCTCTCACACATTTGTTTAAGTTATGGCAAGATCTGTAATGGCCTGTATCTGTCATTGCAATGTCATTGAGGGTAGTTCCCAAGTCCCAAGAAGGTCCCCACATTACACCTGTGTTTCCCTCTCCCTAACCCCAGAACCTCCAGGTGGCACTGCCTCCAACAATGATATAATTTCTTCTATTGCTAGAATCATAATAAGTCTATAGTAGAAAACCGATAAGTCTACTTTAGTCCATAGTTCATTCCCTAATCCTGTATTCTGGGATGGTGATGTCTACTCCTCCTCTAATTGAGAGGGAGCTGCGATCCCATAGGGCAGATGGATGGGACTGTCTTGCTTGCAGTTGTAGATTCTCTGGATTTCTTGGTGTGGTAGTTGTCCAGAAGCCCCGGTCATGTACCTTTCATGCACAAAGGTTTTTAATTTTGATGAAGTCTTGTTCTTTTGATCTTAGGGAACAATCTTTCAGTCTTTAGAATTTAGTTCAATCTTAGCTGTGGATTTTTCATCAATCTCTTTATCATATTGGGCAAGTTCCCTTCTATTGCTAGCTTTGAGAATGCTTTTTTATCATGAGCGGGTGTTGGGATTTTTCAAAAGCATTTTCTGAGTCAATTGAGGGGATTATGTCTGTTTTATCTATCATTCTATTAAGGTGTTTATTACCTTGCTTGATGTTTTTCTTTCAATCGTGAAAAGATATACATAACTTAAAAATCATTTTAACCTTTATCAGTTGACAATACTGTGACATTAAATACAGTGACGATATTTTATAATGTTGACCACCATTTCCACATGCCTTATCATCCCAACCAGAACTCATGCCCCTTTAGCAATAATTCCCTCTTCCTCTCCTCCCCACCACCCTGGTAACCATTGCTCTGCTTCATGGCTCTGAATTGCTTTCATGTGATAG
>JAKSZT010037394.1:0-16976 GCA_026826555.1 Tolypeutes matacus
GAGTTTCTTGTAAGCAGCATGTAGATGGCTCATGTTTTTTTATCCACTCTATCAGACTATATCTATTTATTGGGGAGTTTAATCCATTCACACTCAATTATATTACTGTAAATGCACTATTTACTTCCTCCAGTTTATTCTTTGGTTTTCATATGTCCTCTTTTTTTAGTCTCTCTTTTTACTGTTTTGGTTATCCTTTCTGCTATTTCTTCTATAATCTCCTGCAAGTCTCTCTTTCCTGTCTTTTTCTTTCAGTTCTAAGGCTTCCTTTAATATTTCCTACAAAGGTGGATTCTTTTTTGCAAACTCTCTTAGTTTCTATTTGTTTGTGAATACTTTATACTCACCTTCATATTTGAAGGACAGTTTTGCTGGATAAAGTATTCTCAGCTGGCAGTTTTTCTCTTTCAGTTTCCTAATTGTATCATAGCACTGTCTTCTCACCTGTATGGTCTCTGAAGAGAAATCTGCACTAAGTCTTAGTGGACATCCTTTGTACATGATCATTTGCTTCTCTCTTGCTGCTCTAAGATTTTTCTCTTTATCTTGACATTTGACATTCTGAGTAGTATGTGTCTTTATGTAAATCTATTTGGGTTTATTCTGATTGGGGTACGGTGTGCTTCTTGGACATGTAAAGTCATTTCATGAGAGTTGGGAAATTTTCAGCTATTATTTTCTCAAATACTCTTTATGCCCCTTTTCCCTTCTCTTCCTCTTCTGGAACTCCCATGACACGTATGTTCTTGCATTTTGTGTTGTCATTCAACTCTCTGACCCCCTGCTTAATTTTTCACTCTTTTCTCTCTCTGTTCTTTTCTCTCTTCAATTTTATCTGCACTATCTTTGGTATCACTTATTCTTTCTTCTATCATTACAAGTCTGTTGTTGTATGCCTCAAATGTGTTTTTGACTTCACTTATTGTGTCTTTCATTCCCAGGAACTTTGTTACATTTCTCTTCAGGATTTCAAGTTCTTCTTTGCATACACTCAATGTCTTCTTGATGTAATTTATCTCTTTCACTATATTTTCTTTTATCTCATTAATTTAATTTTGGAAATTTCTGCTTATCTTGCTGATTAGTTCTGTCAAATTCTGCATCTCTTCTGGGAATTTGATGTATTCCTTTTCTTGGGTCATGTCTTCTATTTTCTTAGTATGGCTCATAATTTTTTTGCTGGTGTTTAGGCATCTGGTTAAGATGTGGTTTACTCAGATGCCCAATCTCTTTGTCTTTTATAGGGATTTAGTAGCAGGAGGCTGTGAGTTACCACAGCTCTTTGATTTTTGGCTGAACCTGGATTGTTGAGATTGTCCTGTTGGTTGCTCAAAACTGGGCACTGGACCCAGTAATTGGTTGTAGAGTCACTTCCAAGGGCCTTAGGCAGGGAGGTTATAAAGACCAGGAAAATCCTCTCCTATTTAATTTTAATTTTCTTATGTGCACCTCCTTGGTCTGCCAGGAGATGGCATTCTTTGGCAGCTGTCAATTTAATGCCTAGGCGGTGTGTATTTTTTGTGACACACACCAGATCAATGTGACAGAGCTTCCTGCATGGGGTTAAGAGGCTTGTAATTCAAACCTTCTATTACTGTTCTCCAGTCTTCTCTGGAAGCCCCCTCCTTTTCCCAACTAGGAAATATCTCCACTCCCCTCTGAGTCCTTGACAACCAGCCCTGTTAGTAGAGGAGGAGATTGGGAGGTTTGCATATCCTCAACCCCTTGCAGGTTCCAAAGCAAACAGTGGCACAGCTCCACCCAGCCTGGAAGGGCTCTCAAAACACAGCAGATCAAACCTGGAACTCAAAAGCTGAGCCAGCCCCAGGCTCTTTCTGCCCTCCTCTGTGGTTCTCTCAACAACCAGTCCAGGCTAGAAGACAGGGATATTGCGAGGGTCAGATTTTTCCTATCCTTCATTGGCTTCCAGGGCAAACCACCATGTGGAAGTGTCCATGGGGCTCCACAGCCCAAACCTGTGGGTCAGAACCTGAGTCAGCCCTAGGTTGTGTCCCCCTCTCTCTCCTTTCCTGGGGTGGCAGATCGCTGGAGCCCCCTTTATTTGTAGCCACAGGCCCATAGGCCTGAGAATTCCAAAGAGTGTGGGGAAGGATGCCAGCAGCAGCCACTGACGATGGTTCAAATTCATGGTTCTGTCATTGCGTTTACTCTCTTTGGTCCCACTCTCCTCTTGGTGGTGTGCAGCCTTCACTTGCTATCCTAAACCCTAGAAAATCTTCCACAGGGCTGTTTCAGCCTGTCCTCTAGCCATTACTCTGAAGAATTGATTCCTGTTTCTTACAGTCAGCCCAGGAGATTCTTCACTTCTGTAAAGTAATAAAGATACCTCTTTCCTTGGCTGTTATGCACTTGTTTTCACTTACAACCAATGACAAAACACAGCTTTTACCTAATGCTGTGCAAGTGCAGTAGTTTCAATTTTGAAATCTAAGTAAGATTCTTTTTTCATTTGCTGCTTTGAACGTGTTTTCACTTACAATCCACTTCAAAACACTGATTTTACCTAATGCTCTGTGAATGCAGAAGGCACTTCAATTTTGATAGATAAGTAAGATACTTGTTTCCTTGCCTGCTATGCCCTTGCTTTCACTCACAATCAATGTCAAAACTCTGCTTTTACCAATGCTATGCCAATGCAGTGGTTTCTTCAGTTTTTAAAACTAAGCAAGGTACTTGTTTCCTTGGTTGCAATACTCTTGTTTTCACTTACAATAAATTTCAAAACACTGGTTTTACCTAACACACTCTGAATGCTTGTGGCCCTTCAGTTTTGACAACTAAGTAAGATAGTCTTTTATTTGACAGCTATGCACATATTTTGTCTTAAATTCAACTTCAAAACACTGGTTTACCTAAAACTCTGTGAATGCAGTCAGTTTCTCAATTTTGAAAATGAAGAAAGAATCTAGTTTCATTGGTTGCTCTGCATGTGTTTTCACTTATAATTAATGTTAAAACACTGGTCTTACCCAATGCTCTGTGAATTCAGGCTGTACTAAAGTTGTGAAACACAAGAGAGATACTTGTTTTCTTCACTGGTAGGCACTTGTTTTCACTTAAATTCAATGTCAAACACTGCTTTTACCTAATGCTAAGCCAATGCTGTAGTTCCTTCACTTTTGAAATTAAGTAAGATTCTTGTTTCTTTTGGGGTTATGCATGTATTTTCACTTACATGTAACTGAAAAAGCCTGGTTTACCTAAAACTCTGTGAATGCAATCAGTTTTTTAGTTTTGATATTGAAGAAAGAATCTTATTTCATTGGCTGCTATGCATTTATTTTCACTTACAATGTAAATATGCTTGTTTTACCTAATATGCTGAGAATCCAATTGTTTCTTCAAGTTGGGAAAACTAAGGAAGTTACTTTTTCATTCAGTACTATGCACTTGTTTTCACTTACAATCAATGACAAAACAATAGTTTACCTAATGCCCGTGGAATGCAGTAATTTCTTCAGTTGGGAAAACTAAGCAATTTACTTCTTTAAATGAATGCTATGCACTAGTTTTAAATTACAGTCAATGACAAATCAGTTGTGATACCTAACATTCTATGAATGCAGTGGTTTCTTCAGTTATGAAAACTAAGGAAGTTATTTCTTTAATTGGCTGCTACACTCTTGTTTTCATTTACATTTAATATCAAAACACTTTTTTGACTTAATGCTCTGTGAATGAAGGAGGTTCTTCAGTTTTCAAAACTAAGGAATTTGCTTTTTTTAATTGCCTGCTACACACTTGTTTTCACTTACAATCAGTTTCAAAACATTGGTTTTATGTAATGCTCTGTGAATGCACGAGGTTCTTCAGAATTGAATTCCAAGCAAGTAGTTTAATTTGCTGCTATCCATGGTTTTTCACTTACAACCAATGTCAAACCCTGGTTTTACCTAACACTCTGAATGAAGGAGTTTCTTCAATTTTAAAAAACTAAGCAAGGCACTTGTTTAATAGGATAATATTCACTTCTCACAATCAATGAAAAAACACTGCTTTCATCTTTGTGAATGTAAGTGGTCCTTCAGTTTTTAAAACTAAGGAAGGTACTCATTTAATTGCCTGGTACACACTTCTTTTCACTTAAAATCAATATCAAAATGCTGGCTTTACCCAACACTCTGTGAATGCAGGAGTTTTTCCACTGTGAAAATTAAGCACGTTACTTCCTTAATTGGCTGTTTTGCACTTGTTCTCACAATCAATGAAAGAGCACTGGTTTTACCCTAGGCTTTGTGACAGTAATTGGTCTTCAGTGTGGGAAAGTATGCAAGTTACTCATTTAATTGCCTGCTATACACTTATTTCCACTTACAATCCATGCCAAAACACTGGTTTTACTTAATGTTCTGTGACTGCAGTAGGCTTTTCTCTTTTGAATTCTAAGCAAGTTACTTGTGCTTTTTGCTGGTATTTATTCTCACTTACAATCAATGCCAAAACAGTTGTTATACCTAATGCTCTATGAATGCAGATGGTTCTTCAGTTCTGAAAACTAAGCAAGTTACTTGTATATTTGGCTGTTACACAATCTTTTTCACTGAGAATCAATGACAAAATGTTGGTTTTACCTAATACTTATGAACGCAGTATTTTCTTCAGTTCTCAAAAATAAGCATGCTACTTTTCCATTGGTGCTAAGCCCTTGTTTTCACTTACAACTAATGTCAAAACCATGGTTTCGCCTAATGCTCTGTGAATGAAAGACATTATTCTGTTTTCAAAAATTATGGAAAGTGCTTGTTTAATAGGATACAGTTCATTTCTTTTCACCTATGTTATTTTTTCAAAGTCAAAGCAGTGATGATACATAAGATTTTTTGAATGCAGCCATTTATTCACTTGTGAAGGCCAAGCAAGACCTTGCTCAATTGGCTTCTATGCACTTGTTTTCACATACAATAAATATCAAAACACTGGTTTTACCAGATGCTCTGTAAATGTAGGAGGATCTTCAGTTTTGAAACTCAGGAAATTACTTCTTTATTTGGCTGCTTTGGCACTTGTTTTCACTTACAATCCATGGCAAAACAGTGGTTTTACCTAATCCTCCATGAATGCAGTACATGCTTCCTTTATGAAAACTAAGCAAATTACTCATTTAATTGACTGTTATGCACTTGTTTTCATTTACCATGTCAATATGATGTTGTGGCAGTTTGATGTAATTATGAATTCCAAAAATATAATTGAATCATGCTTGTAAACTGATCTGTTAATCTGGACATGATTAGGTTAGGATTAGGGCATTGAGCCACAACCCTTGGTGGGTGGGGAATTGAATATAAAAGGCAAGGCAAAGAAAAGTTGAAGCAGTCTTTTCAGAAGCAGTTTTGACATTGGAAAGAAGAGAAGAGAAGAAAGCTGTTCGCCTGATCATCTACAGCTGACCTTGTGGAGGAAACAGGAGCTAAGCCTGGAGAGAAATGCAGCCCTGGGAAGAGAGGAACCCCAGAAGCCTGAATCCTGGCAAATGCTGGCAACTGTCTTGCTCTAACACATGGCAATGGACTGTGGTGAGAGAAGAAATTTAATGCTTTATGGCCTGGTATCTGTGGACTTCTACCCCAAATAAATACCCTTTATAGAGACCAACCCATTTTTGGTATTTCACATTAGCACCCCTTTCTTTGGCTGACTAATAGAGATGTTTTTACCTAGTATGCTGAGAATGCAGTTGTTTATTCAAGCTGTGAAAACTAAGCAAGTTAATTTTTCATATGGTGCTACACACTTGTTTTCACTTAAAATCAGTGACAGAACAATGGTTTAGCTACAGCTCTTGGTATGCAGTAGTTTCTTCAGTTGTGAAAACTAAACAATTTAATTCTTTAAATGACTGCTATATACTTGTTTTCACTTGCAGCCAATGTCAAATAAGTTGTGATACCTAAGGCTCTGAGAATGTAGGAGTTTCTTCAGTTGTGAAAACTAAGGATGCTCCTTCTTTAATTGGCTGCCATGCACTTGTTTTAACTTACAATCAATGTCAAAACCATGGCTTTATAAACATTCCAGCAATGCAGGGGTTTCTACCTTTGTGAAAACTAAGGAACTTATTTCTTTAATTAACTTCTATGAAATTGTTTTCACTTACATTCAATATCAAAACACTTGTTTGACATAATGCTCTGTGAATGAAGGAAGTTCTTCAGTTTTGAATACTAAGCAAGTTGCTTGTTTAATTGCCTGCTACACACTTACTTTCACTTACAATCAGTGTCAAAACACAGTTTTTTACCTAACGCTCTGTGAATGCATGAGGTTCTTCAACTTTGAATTCCAAGCAAATAATTTAATTTAATGCTATGTACTTCTTTTCACGGACAAACAGTGTCAAAATCCTGGTTTTATTTAACACTCTGTTAATAAAGAGGTTCTTCAATTTTCAAAAATTAAGAAAATTACTTGTTTAATAGGATACTATTCACTTCTCACAATCACTGTAAAAACACTGGTTTTACTTAACAATTTGTGAATGAAAGTGGTTCTTCAGTTTTGAAAACTAAACTAAGCAAATTACTCATTTAATTGCCTGCTTCAAACTTCTTTTCACTGACAATTTTGAAGCTGTTGTGATACATAATTTTCTGTGAATGCAGTCCTTTTTCATTCGTGAAAACCAAGCAAGCCCTTGTTTAATAGGTTGCTATGTCCTTGATTTTATGTACAAGATATATCAAAACACTGGCTTTTTGTTTAATTTGTTGCTATGCACTTGTTTTCTCTTACAACAAAAGACAAAATCCTAGTTTAAACTAACACTCTGTAAATGTAGGAGGTTCTTCAGTTTTCAAAAGTTTAGCAAGGTATTTGTTTAATAGGATACTATTAATATCTTCTCACTTACAATCAAGGAAAAACACTGGTTTCTGAATGTAAGTGGTTCTTCTATTTTTAAAACTACACAAGTTACTCATTCAATTGCCTGCTACACAATTCTTTTCACTTAAAATCAATGTCAAAGCACTGGTTTTACCTATTCCTCTGGGAATGCAGTAGGTGATTTGGTTTTGAATTCTAAGCAAGTTACTTGTTTTATTTGCTGGTATTTATTCTCACTTAAAATCGATGCCAAAACACTGGTTTTCCCTAATCCATTATGAATACAGGAGGTATTTCAGTTTTGAAAACTAAGCGAGTTACTTGTATAATTGGCTGTTATGCACTAGTTTTCACTTGCAATCAATGTAAAAATGCTTGTTTTACCTAATAGTTGTGAATGCAGTAGTGTTTTCACTTGTGAAAAAAAGCAAGTTACTTGTTTTATTGCTGATATGCACTTGTTTTCAGTTACAATGTGAATATGCTGGTTTTACCTAATTCACTGAGAATGCAGTTGTTTCTTCAAGTTGTGAAAACTAAGCAAGTTACTTTTTCATTGTGTGCTATGAACTTGTTTTCACTTGCAATCAATGACAAAACAATGGTTTAAATAATGGTCTGTGAAAACAGGAGGTTCTTCAGATTTGAATTCCAAGCAAGAACTTTAATTTGCTGCTATGCACTTGTTTTCCCTTACAACCAATGTCAAAACCATGGTTTTACCTTACATTCTGAAAATGCAGTAGTTTCTTCATTTGTGAAAACTAAGGAACTTATTTCTGTAATTGGCTGCTACATACTTGTTTTCATTTACATTCGATATCATATCACTTGTTTGACCTAATGCTCTGAGAATGTAGGAGGTTTTTCAGCTTTGAACACTAAGTGAATTGCTTGATTAATTGCCTGCCACACATTTGTCTTCAATATCAATAAATGTCAAAATACTGGTTTTATCTAATGCTCTGTGAATGAAGGACACACTTCATTAGTGAAACCTAGGGAAGTTATTTCTTTTTTTGACTGCTACGCACTTTTTTCACTTACAATCAATATCAAAACACTGGTTTTTCCTAATGCTCTGTGAATGCATGAGGTTCTTCATTTTGAATTCCAAGAAAGCAGTTGAATTTACTGCTATCCACATGTTTTCGCTTACAACCAATGTCAAAACCCTGATTTTACCTAACACTCTGTGAATGAAGGAGGTTCTTCAATTTTCAAAATTAAACAAGGTAGTTGTTTAATAGGATACAATTCACTTCTCACAATCAATGAAAAGGCAAAGGTTTTACCTAATGCTCTCTGAATGTAGGAGGTTCTTCAGTTTTGAAAACTAAGCAAATTACTTCTTTATTTGCTGCTATAGCATATGTTTTCACTTACAATCAGTATCAAAACACTGGTTTTACCTAATGCTCTGTGAATTCAGTCGATTCTTCAGTTTTGAAACTAAGCAATTTACTTCTTTAATTGGTTGTTATGCACTTGTTTTCACTAAAAATGTCAATGTGTTGGTTTTACCAAATGTGCTGGGAATGCATTTGTTCCTTCAAGTTGTGAAACCTAAGGAAGTTACATATACATTTGGTGCTATGCACTTGTTTTCACTTACTATCAATGACAAAACAATGGTTTTTCTAACACTCTTGGAATGCAGTACTTTCTTCAGTTGGAAAAACTAAGCAGATTACTTCTTTAATGATTGCTACACACATCTTTTCACTTATAGTCAATGGGAAATTAGCTGTGATACTTAACACTCTCTGAAAGAAGTTATTTCTTTAGTTGTGAAAAATGAAATTAGGATAGTATTCACTTATTTTCACTTACAATCACTGTCAAAATTGTGGTTTTAACTAACCCTCTGTAAATGCTGGGGCTTCTTCAGTTGTGAAAACTAGGCACGTCACTTCCTAAATTGGCTGCTTGTACATGTTCTCACAATCAATGAAAAAACACTGGTTTTACCTAAAGCTTTGTGAATTTAAGTGGTTCTTCAGTTTGGAAAACTAGTCAAGGTACTCATTTAATTGCCTGCTGCACAATCCTTTTCTCTTACAATCAATTTTAAAGCACTGGTTTTACCTAATGCTCTGTGAGTGAGGTAGGTTATTTTGTTCAATATTCTCAGCAAGTTACTTGTGTTATTTGTTGGTTTTTATTCTCATTTACAATCAATGCCAAAACAGTGCTTATACCTAACAGTCTATGAATGCAGCAGGTCCTTCAGTTTCTAAAACTAAGCAAGTTACTTGTATAATGAGCTGTTCTGCTTTTGTTTTCACTTGCATTCAATATCAAAATGCTGGTATTAACTTTTAATTGTGAATGCAGTAGTTTTTTTAGTTGTGAAAAATAAACAAGTTACTTTTTCATTTGGTACTATGCACTTGTTTTCACTTACAATCAATGTCAAAATCCTGGTTTTACCCAATGCTCTGTGGATGATGGATGTTCTTCTGTTTTAAAAACTTAAGGAAAGCACTTGTTTACTAGGATACCATTTACTAGGTTTCACTTACAATCAATGTAAAATCATTGTTTTTTCCTAACACTTTGTGAATGAAGAGGTTCTTAAATTTTCAAAAATTAACCAAGGTACATGTTTAAGAGGAAACAATTCATTTCTTCCCACTTACAATCAATGAAAAAACACTGTTTCTACCTTTTTGAATGTAAGAGGTTCTTTAGTTTTTTAAAATTAAGTTAGTTACTCATTTAATGGCCTGCTACACAATTCTTTTCATTTACAATCAATGTCAAAATTGCTGATACATAAGATTCTGAGAAAGCAGTCATTTATTCACTTGTGAAAAAATGAGCAAGTCCTAGCTTAATTGGCTGCTATGCACTTGTTTTCACATACAATAAATATCAAAACACAGGCTTTACCAAATGCTCTGTGAATGTTGGAGGTTCTTCAGTTTTGAAAACTGAAAAATACTTCTTTGTTTAAAAATACTTCTTTATTTGGTTGCTAGGGCACTTGTTTTAACTTACAGTCAATATCAAAACACTTGTTTTAACTAATGTTTTGTGAATGCAGTACATTCTTCAGTTTTGTAAACTAAGCAAGTTACTTGTTTAATTGGGTGCTATGAAGTAGTTTTCACTTACAATATCAATATGCTAATTTTAACTAATATGCTGAGAATGCAGTTGTTTTTTCAAGTTTTCAAAACTAAGCAAGTTACTTTTCATGGTGTACTATACACTTGTTCTCACATACCATAAATGACAAAACTATGGTTTATCTAAGACTTTTTGAATGCAGTAGTTTCTTTAGTTGGGAATATTAAGCAATTTATTTCTGTAAATGAGGGCTATGCACTTGTTTTCACTTTCAGTCAATGGCAAATTAGTTGTGATACTGTATTAGTTAGCCAGAGATTGGTTCATCTTTATAAGGGGTATTTATTTTGGGTATAAAGCCACAGTTACCAGGCCATAAACATGTTTCTTTCCTCACCAAAGTCCATTGCCATGTGTTGGAGCAAGACACCTGCTGATGTTTGCCATGGTTTAGGCTTCTTGGTTCTCTCTCTTCATGGGGCTGCATTTCTCTCTGGGCTTAGCTCCCCTGTTTCCTCCACAAGGTCAGCTGTAGACTACTAGTCTCTCTAGGCTTTGCTTCCCTCCACAAGGCCAGCTGTGGACTCTCAGGTGAATGGCTCATCTCTATCCCGTGGCCTTCTCTCCAACATCAAAACTCCAACATCAATAACTGCCCCTTCTGTCCTTTGCCTTGCTTTTTATATTTGATTACCCCTCCCACTAAAGGGTGAGGATCAATGCCTTACTGACACGGCCCAATCAAAGTCCCATTTATAACTTCACCATGCCCAGATGAACAGATTAGTTTACCAGCATATTCTAATATAGATTTTTGAAATTCAAAATTATGTCAAACTGCTGAATGGGTACACTCCACCCTCTGAATTCCAAAAATATATTACAATATTCAAAAAATCTTAAGTCAGTAACAATGCAAGTATGAAATCATATCATAATCAGTTCAAAGAAATACAGTTTTTCTTGGGTCAATGTTCTGTCTGCTATAGACCTCTGAAACTTACAAAACCACTTAACTGCTTCCAATACACAAATGGACAGACAATGAATAACCATTTTCAGTATCATAAGGAGAAATTAGGATTTTAAACATGAGTAATGGATCTGCTACAGTACAGTAAACATGGCAGGGTATCCTACATTCGTTTTCAAAGACTGTGAGTCCTTCTTAAGATGATGGTTTCTTCTCCTTGGGGTCACATGGGAACCCACCCTTGCCACAGGCTTGCCAAATGTTTATTTTCTTGGTTCCACCCTCATAAAGCATCTGCATGTTGACCAAGCTCCAAGCCTCACCCTCCAGGGGTGCTTGGGTGTTTGTCACACCTTACACAAACTTTGGGTTAGATTCTTATCCCTTCTAGTACAGTGAGATGAAAACAACATTCCCCCTAACATTTGGCATACAGTTTCAACCCTCTCGGAGCAATGGGTTGACAACTTGAACTTCTCAAGTCCATGGGGGACAAGTACACCCCTCTCAGACTTATGTGTTGTTGACCTTAACTGTTCAAATGTTTGAGGGATGTGCTCACCCTCTCTGTACCCTGGGGCAGAAAAACTTTCCCAGAACATGGGCTGGAGAAATACATCCTCTTCAATTGCTGGGGCAAACTAACCCTATCTGTACACATGGGTGGGACTCCTCTCTTGGCCCAAGGTGATGTCTTAATTCCACATCTCAGCTTCCATTGATTTCTTCTTAAAGCTGTTTCTCCTTCAGTCTTTCCTTTCCATTCCTCTTTTGATCAAGCTGAAAGTGGTTTTGTTCATACAGTTCTATCAAAAACTTTTTTTGTTTAGAATGCAGGAAGCAGGGGTCCAAGCCATTAGACAGAAAGACTTTCCACAAGTCTTTCCTAGATAACTGCATCTTCAATTCAGATTTATAAGTTCCATGTTTAATAGACTTCAAATGGGGTATTTTCATCTGGGAATTTGATTTCCAGAAACTTGGAATTTCCAGAATCAGTTTCTGTTTTCCTTGTGCCCCAAAGTTCATTCATTAGTGTATTTTGCTCATCTAATATTATGCTATACATTACAAGGAGAAGCCTAGGCACATTATAGGAGTTTACCTTGGAAAGTTCTTCAGCTACATGTTCAGATTCACCATTTTCAAATTCTGTCTTCCATAAAACACCAGCGTTAATCTTGCTAAATTCTCTGCAATTTTAAAACATAGATCATTTTCCTCCAATTTCCAATAATAGTTTCATCATTTACTTCTAAGACATCATAGAAAGTCTCTTCAGGTTCCATATTACTAACAAAAGTCTCTTCATGACAAGTTAGGCTTTCTCCATCAAGCATCTCACAATTCCTTCAAAAAAAATACCCCTTTTCCCTTTAAAAATCCGTTCCAACATTTTGGTAATTGCAAAAGCACATCCCCATTCTTCAATACCAAATTCTGTATTAATCAGCCAAATGGGTGCTAATGCAATACCAAAGATTGGTTGGTCTTTATGAAGGGCATTTATTTGGGGTAGAAGTCCACAGTTACCAGGTCATAAAGCATAAGTTTATTCCCTCACCAAAGTCCATTGCCATGTGTTGGAGAAAGGCAGCTGTCAATAATTGCCACAGTTCAGGTTTCATGGGTTCCTCTCTTCCCAGGCCTGCATATTTCTCAGGGCTTAGTTCCTCTGTTTCCTCTCCAAGGTCAGCTGTAGACTATTAGGCTCTCTAGCCTTTGCTTCTCTCCACAAGGCCAGCTATGAGATCTCAGGGAAAAGGCTTATCTCTATCCCAAGGCATTCTCTGCATCATTAAAACTCCAACATCAATAACTACCCCCTCTGACCTTTGCCTTGCTTTTTATATTTGATTCCACTACCCACCAAGGCTTTGGGATCAATGCCCTATAGACATGACCCAGTCAAAGCCCTAATTATAAATTCATCATGCCCAGATGAACAGCTTAGTTTAAAAACATAATATAATATAGATATTTGGAATTCATAATCATGTCTAACTGCCAAATAGCTACAGATACCTAACATTCTGCGAATGCAGTAGTTTCATCAGTTGTGAAAACTAAAATTGCTACATATTTAATTGGCTTCTATGCACTTGTTTTAACTTAAAGCCAATGTCAAAATCATGGTTTTACCTAATTATTTGGGAATGCAGTTGTTCCTTCATTTGTGAAAACTAAGGAAATTATTTATTCAATTGACTGCTACACACTTGTTTTCACTTACATTCAATATCAAAAGACTTGTTTGACCTAATGCTCTGTGAATGAAGGAGGTTTTTCAGTTTTGAAAACTAAGCAATTTGCTTGGGTGATTGCCTACTACACACTTGTTTTCACTTACAATCAATGTCAAAACACTGGTTTTACCTAATGCTCTGTGAAGGCATGGGGTACTTCAGTTTTGATATCTAAGCAATATACTTGTTTATTTGGCTGCTATACACTTGATTTCACTTACAATGAATGACAAATCACTGGTCTTACCAAGTGTTCTGAGTGAAGTAGGTTCTTCATGTAAAAAACTAAGCAAATTACTTGTTTAATTGGCTGCTCTGCACTTGTTATGACTTACATTCAATATCAAAACTCTTCTTGGGATTAAAAAAGTACCTCTTGAAGACGGCATTAGTTTAAGAGGGCACATACTGCAAGCTCCCAGAGCAAGGCAGATTTTGGATGAGGTCCTGCCCAGGGACTGTGTTTTGGGCACGTGGAGCGAGAAGCTTGGGAAATCTATCTGTACAGATCAATGGCATGGACAAAACGGTAGAGATTCGTGAGTTTTAAGCCTGCCTGTGATGGTTGGCACAGACGGCTGAGTACTGTGCATAGGGGAAAAAAAAACAAAAAAGAGTTGGTTGGATATGAAAACCCCAGGGTTCAGCAACTGGGTGACAGGGCCCAGTGGGAGGGTGTGTTCTCTGAAGGGCGGCTCTGGTAAAGGGTTGAGAGTGTTTTATTTTCTGGGGATTTGGCTGCTTGGAGCCCATTGCAACTTGGGTGAACAGAATAGCTGGAGTGAATTAGCACTGGTGGAGGGGAGGGGTGATTCTGTTTGGGGAGGAAGTTGATTTGCCTAGCTTCCCAGGGCCCTGTGGATCCAGGAAGAAAGGGAACTCTCCAAAAGAGGGAGGGTTATGGTGGAGGAGAGGGATGGGAAATAATTTTGCCATTGACTTGGATGCCTGGACCTCCTCATAGATTTGGGGAACAGATAAGTCAACTTAAAGCAACACCAGGCTGATAGGAGTCGCGAACCTGCTGAGGAAAACTGATTTACACAGCAACCCAGGGATGCTGGGGCTCAGTTCCAGAGGGGCGGGGTCAGCTGTCTTTAGCATTCTGCACTGACTAAAATCACAGCTCTAGCCCACCTGGGGAGTCCAGGAAGTGGGACATACTTGATTAATTTCCATGAGCCCAACTAGTGTTGCCTCTGTGAGGGGGGTGGTCTAGAGGAGGACTGTATTTTGCCAAAAAAAAAAAAAGTGCTCACTTCAATAAATGAGAAATAAATTCTTTTAAATTTAGTTTAATAGCTAAAAGATGTTTCAGGACCTGCATATAGAACCCTGGGGGAAATTGATTGATAAACAAAAGCAGGCAGAGAGGATCCACATGGACCCTAGGGGAATCATTGATCCTTCTTAGCTCTGTTTCACTGCTTGCCTGTGTGGTTGTTTCATTGTTCTCTGTTTATTTGTTTCTCTTGCTTTTCTTTCCTCTTCTTTCACCCCTTTCTTTTTTCACTCATTTTTAAAAATTAGGTGCTGCTACCTTGGCACTTCTTTGCTGTTCTTCTACTTCAGTAATTTCCCATTCTCTGTCTATATTGATTTTGTATTCCAAACTATAGCTTATCTTTCCTTCGTCTTTCTGCCTTCTGCTTTCTTTGTGGCTCTTATATACCACATTTTTTCATATGCCCACAACTTAAGTTTATCAATTTCTATTCCATCTATTTTAGTTTCTTCTTTTTTTTATTAATATTAACTCTTTCCTTTCAGCCCTTTCTTCACTATTTCTCTCCCTCCTAATAATTCTAGCCTTCTAAATCTCTCTATATATATTCCTCTATTTAGTTTCCCAGTCCATTGCAGGAACTCTACTGTTTTTCCTATTACTCTACATGGCTTACATGAGTTAAATATTCATTTCATTAAGTCTCTTTTGGCCCTTCTTCTAACTTTTATCAATATTACTATTATCCTTCCTTCCTTACATCTTTTGATTCCTCTGACCCTAATCTTTTTCCTTCAAGGGAACATAGAAAGAAGCAAGGAAATAAAATAGGAAGAAAAAGTGTCAAAGAGAAAACTTAACACATACATAGAACACCAGCTCAATAAAACTCTAGAGCAGAGAGAGAAGCTAATCAACTGAATAAACTCATCAAGAATAAATGATGACTAGAGGGAAACAAAAAATTACAAACAACACTGAGAAACAGGGAAACATAGACCAGTTCAATGAACAAACTAAAAACCAGGAAGTGATGCAGAACATCGAACAACTAATCAAAGATATCCAAACAAATATCATGGACCAACTTTAAAAAGTGAAGGAAGAGATTAAGGATATAAAGAAGACACTGGGAGAACTTGCTGAAGAAATTGTAAACATGTCTAAAAAGATAATGGATATGATGGTGAACAATGGCAGAATCCATAAAATCAAAAGGACACTGGATTCATATAACAACAGATTTGAACCGCCAGAAGAAAGAACTAGTAATGTGGAAGACAATACAGCTGAAATCAAACAGATAGTATAACATATAGACAAAAAGATAGAACAAATCCATCAGGGACTCAGGGAATTAATCAACAACACAAAACGCACAAACATACACATTATGGGCATCCCAGCAGGAGAAGAGAAGGGAAAGGGAACAGAAGGAGTGTTGAAGGAAATAATGGTTGAAAACTTCCAAACTCTATTGAGAGAGATGGATGTGCAGATCCAGGAAACACAGCACACCCAAAATAGTATAAATCCCAACAGGCCAACACCAAGACATATACTTGTCAAAATACCCAATGCTGAAGACAAAGAGAAAATGCTCAAGGCAGGAAGAGAAAAGAGAACCATCACATAAAAGGGAAGCACAATAAGATTAAGTGTTGATTTCTCAGCTGAAACCATGGAGACAAGAAGACAGTGGTATGACATAGTCAAAATACTAAAAGAAAAAAACTTCCAGCCACGAATTCACTATTCAGGAAAACTGGCATTCAAAAATGATGGATAGTTCAAAATATTCACAAATAAACAGAAATTCAGAGAGCATGTTAATAAGAAACCTGCACTTCAAGAAATACTAAAGGAAGTTCTACACGTTGAAAGGAAAAAAACAAGGGAAAGAGAGTTGAAGAGAGTTTAAAAACAACTAAAAAGACAAAAACAGAAACAAAACATCATATGACATACATTAACACAAAGAAAAAATGGCTGAAGTAAGAAATTTGTTACGAGTGATAACACTGAATGGTATTGGATTAAATTCACCAATCAAGAGGCACAGACTGGCAGAATCGATAAGGAAATATGATCCATCCATATGCTGTCTAAAAGAAACCCACCTTCGACAGAGGGATTCAAGGAGGCTGAAAGTGAATGGCTGGTAAACCATTTTACAAGCTAACAATATCCAAAATAGGGCAGGACTAGCTATTCTAAGATCAGACAAAATAGACTTTAAATGCAAAACTATTGTAAGAGACAAAGATGGACACTATATATTAGTAAAAGGTGTAATCTCTCAAGAAGAGAGAACAATCATCAACATTTATACACCTAATCAGGGTGCCTCAAAATACATGAAGCAAACTCTGGAAAAACTAAGAGGAGAAACAAATGCCTCTACAATTACAGCAGGGGATTTCAATACACCTTTATCATCATTAGACAGAATATCTAGACAGAGAATCAATAAAGAAACAAAGGCTTTCAACAATATATTAGTGGACCTGGACTTAATAGACATATACAGAACACTACACCCAAATTTGGAAGGATTTACATTCCTCTCGAGTGCACATAGAACATATTCCAAAATAGACCACATGCTAGG
>JAKSZT010037402.1:2790-17403 GCA_026826555.1 Tolypeutes matacus
TAGATAGCTCCAGAGTTTGGTGCCTTGCCAATGGGCCCTACTTTGGAATTTGTGATCCCAAGTTTAACAGATTTGGACTCAGATGTGGCTTCTATACACATGCTTCTTCTGCCCCTTTTATTTGAACCCATAGTTAGTGCTGGAGTTGGTAGGTGTACATCCCAGAGGCTTGAATCTCTGTGCTGTCCATAGGCCAGCTGGGCCCTGAGCCTCAGCAGAGTTTCTATACCTACTCTCCAGTTTTCATTGGACTCATCCAGGACAACAAACAAGGAGGTGAGGATGGACAACCACCGCACCAAGGAACCGAGAGAATCTACAACTGCAAGCAAGAGAGTCCCATTCATAAGCCATATGAAATCAAAGCCCATTCTCAATTAGAGGTGGAGTGGGCATCACCATCCCAGAATCCTCAAGATTGTGGAATAAATAATGAATTAGAATAGACTTACTGGTGTTCTATTATAGACTTATTGTGATTCTGGCAATGGAATCACAATCATGGATGTGGAGACAGTGGCCAGTGGAGGTGCTCATAGCCAGGGAGAGGGAAAAACAGGAGCAATATGGGGACATTTTCAGGACTTGGAATTTACTTGATTGACATTGAAATGACAGACACAAGCCATTATATATTTTGATGTAACCTACAGAATTTAGTGAGAGAGTGATAGCTGCAATATAAACTATAATCCATGGTTAGTGACAATGCTCCAAAATGTGTTCAATTGCAATGAATGTACCACACTAATGAAAGAAGTTGTTAATGTGGGGAAAATTGGAAGGTTTGGAGAGTGAGGCATATGGGAATCCCTTATATTTTTTTATGTAACATTTTATGTAATCTAAGTATCATTTAAAAAGAAATTAAAATATATTTTAAAAAAAGAAACTTACCAACACACACACACACACACAAAAGCTAGAAGAGATATAATGTAAGAAATGAATAAAGTAGAAAAAGGTAATCTGTATTTAAAAACAACCTATTCAGAAGCTTATTAGAGATGCATAATTTCTTTTCTATAATTCAAAAATAAAAGATGTACAAACCATTCTTTCCATTACGTTGTAGGGAAACTTAATTTATGTAGTATTATTTATAGACTTTATAGATTTCTTTTAGTGTGAATATACATGCAATTTGATATATGATATTAACATGCTTGATTATGAAGCACTATCCCAGATACCATTGTGTTATCACATAATTTTTAGTTTGTGCACCACAAAAATTTCTAAAACTTTTAAAATTCTGAATTAATGAACTCACCTAGACCAATGTCTAGCATTTAAGAAATTATGAATCTGCATTTGACAATACAACATCTATTATCAAAAAATCTATTTATTTTCATAAAAATTGAAATGTATAAAATACCAAAAGTGATTCAAGAATTTAAGGAATCTGTAAAGTTTCTTTAACCACTTAAAATAATATTAAACTTAAAAAAAAGTAAAACACCAGTTCCATAAAGTTTTACAGCTAGTTTTACTATACATCAAAGGAATAGATCATTCTAACTATATTAAAATTACTTCAGAAAATACATCCAGAGGATATACACTTCAGTTCACTTTAGAAAAGGAATATAACTTTAACAACAAAACTAAATAAAATAGTGAATTATGGTCCAATCTCAGTAATGAATATAGATGTGAATATAAGAACAAAGTTGGCAAAATGATTTCAACAATATATGACAGTTTCTTAACACTTGATGACCAATATATTTTTGCCAAGAATATGTTTCTCCATTAGTGATATAAATAGCAAAGTGAAAAATTTATGTTATCATTATAAAAACTTTAAGAAATTGTGATAGAAATTTATAACAGAGGAAGATTTCAAGAAATATGTGAAATAAGAAAATTTAGAGTATATATGTTGTTCAATGTTGAGAAGTTAAACACATTCCATGTAAGATCAGGAAAATGTCAAGGATGTCTATTATTATCATTTCATTCACCATCATTGGTGGCCCTAGGCTAGGTATTATATTGTGAGAAGCAGAAGACATATAAAGTCCAAGAATTGAAAAGGAAAAATAAAACTATTATTCCCAGTTAGCATGAATGTCAACATAGAAATAGAAGCCACAGCTATATTATAAGAATTATAACAGGATTATTTGAAGTTTTAAGAAATAAGGCTAATATACAAATCCAATTCATTTGTATGTATTAGCAGTCATCAGAAAATAAATCTTGGAAAAAACACAATTTTTAAATATAAAACAAACTTATAAGACACTCAAAGGAAATATCATATATTATATACAAAATTATACATTTTCAGAAAGATAAATAACATATAAGAAAATGAGGAGATTTTATATCTTATTCTTAAATAGGGAGATATAATATTATATAGAAGTCATTTGCTCCCAAATTGTTTTATAGATTCAGTACAATTTCAATTACTCTCCCAACAGTATTTCTCATGGAACTCATTGAGCATAGTCTACATGTATGTGGACTATCTAAAGGCATTAAAGATATGGCAATTCTGAAGGATAAAAAGAAGGTAGAGGAACTAGTCCTTTTATTCCTATGAGAATAAAAACAGATTGACATTACCACATGGATAGAAAATACTAATACAATATAAAAAAACAGCTCAGGAATAAAGTCTTGTATGAAACTTGATTTATGAGAAGGAAGAAATTGCAGATAGTAGTAGAAGTATGACTTCAATTATTGATGCTGCAACAAGTCATTTTTTTATGTAGAAAAGAAAAAAGAAATTGTATCTCCACCTCAAAACATACGCAAATTCACTTCCTGATGGATTGTATACTTAAAAGTAAATGGTAAAAAACAATTTTGAAAGATTATGATTTAATATACTTATCCAGTTAATACTGTAAAGATAACCAAAAGAAATAATGGAAGTTTCACTATATTAAATTTAAGAACTTTTCTTATTAAAAATCCACCATAAATGAAGGGGGAAAAATCCCTACACTAGAAGAAGGTATTTATAAAGCTTATGACTTATAAAGGACTAGTGTACAAAATTTATAAACAACTGTGACATACAATCCAAAAGTTATTCAATCCATTAGAAAAAAAAATGTGCAAAAGATCAAAACAAGCATTTCACACAAGGAATAAACATGTATCTATAAACACATGAAAGAATTAGTAGTCAGGGAAATGTATATAAAATCACAATGTTATAAGATTTCGCCGCAACCAGATGGCCGAAATTGAAGTTATAAATGATCATCCATATGTTGGCAAGGATGTTAAATGACAGGAATTCTCATGCAATAATTATGAGTGTTATTTTTTTTACAACCATTTCAATAGGTATTAAATATTAAATTAAACATATGACTGAGTCAAGCAATATTTCTAATGGTAAGAAATTCTTGTACATTTCCACCAAGAGAAAATTTCAAAATGCTCATAGCAACCTAGTTTTTATTAGAAAAAAAGGAAAGAAAAGGGAAGAGAAATCAATTGTTTAATAATAGAGTAAAGGATAAATAAGGAGTATGTTAATAATGCAATGTAATACTGCTAAAAGAAAAAAATGAAAGATTAAACACATTCAGCAAATATATGAAACTCAAAGTAAAATTTTGAGGGAAATAGATCATTCAAAGGACTTTCATGGTCTAAAACAGGTAAAATTAGACAATATGTTTTATCAGGATGTTTATTTAGTAGTACTTAATGTACTCATGGGAAAACAAACAAGAGAGTTTTAAACACCTAACTCAGGATGTAGTCACTTTTGAGTGGAAAGGAAAGGATATTTTGGAGAAGAGGTTTTCAAGACACTTGAAAGTACTGGTCAGGTTTTGTTTCTTAACAAGTACAAAGGAAGTCATTTTATTTTGAGTCTATATTGTATATATATATTATATAATATATGCACATACATATACGTAGCACATAGATTTGTATATAAGTATATAGATACATATGTAGAAACACAAAGAAATATAATTATTGTTTTATTTAAGATATATATGCAATTAATATTATACAACACAATGATGTGTTGAACAACCGATATTGTGATGAAAATGAATACTAGTGAATTAGACAACTGGAAATTTCCCTCAGATGTTAATGTAAAATAATAAAGAAATGAAGATAATCAATATAAGTGCTATATGAAGAATCAACATATATTTATATCTATATGAATACATGTAATCACAGAATTTGAGAACTAATTATAAAATAGGTAATTAGAGAAAATCACTTTGAAATTAAGTATTTAATAATTTAATAATTTAGATGAATAGTCATCATTCACTGATAGCCACTGATGGTCACTCAAAATAGCTGAAAATCAAAACCTAATATGCCATAGAGTAACTTACAAACTTATAGAATTGAAATGTATATACCTACCCCTGAGACTACACTGACACTTGATTTTGATATTCAGATGGGAGTGATGAGGCATGGTGAGTAGGGGCTTCTGGAAGTCAGAAATTCAATGTAGTTTTATTTCATGTCTATTTCACAGTGAATCTGGTGAGTCCCAGAACCAATTCTATGGTTATTTCCCCAGATCTAGAAGGCATTATCAGAATAGACATACTCAGCGAAATGGTAGAATCACCATATTGTTTCCTGACCTGGACTTTTATGGTGGGAATGTCTAATGGAAGACATAGATCAGCCTCTACTTTGCAAAAGAGTAAACCATCTGTTTGTGTAGTTGCCTTCAGTTATTCTGAATACATATCCTAGTAGCGGGATTGCTAGACTATATGGCAGTTCTATACTTCGTTTCCTAAGGAAATGCCAGATCGTATTCTGCAGAGGTTACACCATTTTCCACTCCTGCCAACAGTGAAGGAGTGCTCCTATATCTCTAAATCCTCTCCAGCACTTGAATTTTCTGTTATTTTAGTAATGGCCTTTCTGTATGGTGTGAGGTGATAACTCATTGTAGTTTTGATCTGTAGTTTGATTCCCTAATGATTAGTGATGTTGAACATCTTTTCATGTGTTTTTTGGCCATTTGTATTTCCACTTTGGGAAAATGTCTGCTCAATTCTTCTGCCCATTTTTAATGGGATTGCTCATCATTTTGTCATTAATTTATATAATCTCTCTATATAACTTGGAGATCAATCTTTTATCAGATATGGGGTTTTGGAAGATTTTTTTTCCCCATTGAGTGGGCTGCATTTTTACTTCTTGACAAAATCTTTTGAAGAACAAAACTATTTCATTTTGAGGCAGTCTCATTTATCTATTTTTTCTTTGGGTGTAATGTCCAAGAAAACACTACCAAGCAAAAGATCTTTAAGATGTTTCCCTACATTTTCTTTTATTAGTTTCATGATTCTAGTTTTTATATTTCTCTCTTGATCCATTTTGAAATAAGTTTTGTTAAAGGTGTGAGATAAGGGCCCTTTTTCTTTCTTTTACATATGGATACCCAGTTTTCCCAGTACCATTTTTGGAATAGGCTATTCTGAACAAAATGATTGTGTTTCACAGCCATGACAAAAGTCACCTAACCATAGATTTGAGGGTCTATTTCTGAACTCTCAATTCAATTCCATTGATCAATCTGCCTGTCTTTATGCCAGTACCATGCTGTTTGTTTGTTTGTTTGTTTGTTTGTTTGTTTTTAACCATTGTAGGTACATAATATGCTTTAAAGTCTGAAGGTGAAGATCCTTCACTGCTTTCTCCAAGGATATTTTTGGCTAATAGGGGGCCCATTACCCTACTAGATCACTTTGATAATTGGCTTTTCCAAATTTACAAAGAAGGATATTGGAATTCTTATTGGGATTATGTTAAATCTGTAGATCAGTTTGGGTAGAACTGATATTCTAATGATATTAATCTTCCAACCCATGAAAACAGGATATCCTTTGGTTTATTTATATCATTGCTGGTTTCTTTTAGCAATGTTTTGAGTTTTCTGAATACAACTCCTTTATATCCTTTGTTAAATTTATACCTAAATATATGATTCCTTTAGTCACTATTGTAAATGGATTTTTTTTTACTTCATCCTCCCATTGCTCATTAATAGTATACAGAAACTTTATTGATTTTTGTGTATTATTCTTGTATCCTGTGTCTTTGCTGAAATTGTCTATAAGTTCTCATAGTTTTCTTGTGGATTTTGGGGGATTTTCTAAGTATAGGATCATATCATAAGCAAATAACAAAAGTTTTAATTGTTCCTTTCCTATTTTTGGGTGCCTTATATTTCTTTTTCTACCCTAATTACTCCAGCTAGAACTAGCACAATATTGAATAATAGGGGAGAGTGGGCATCCTTGTCTTGTTCCCAATTTCAGTGGGAAAGGTTTCAGTGTTTCATCATTAAGTATAATGTTGTCTGTTAGTTTTTCATATATTCACTTTATTATATTGAGAAACTTTCCTTCTATTCCTATATTTTGGAGTATTTTTATCAAGAAAGGATGTTGTGCTTCATTAAATGTCTTTTCTTTATCAATTTAAATGATCATGCTCCTTTTCTTCTTCATTTTATTAATGTGGTGTATTACACTAATTGATTTTCTTACCCTTGCATATGTGATATATAGCCCACTTGATCATGATTTATAGTTTCTGAAGTGTTTTTGGATTCAGTTAACAAATATTTTGTTGATGATTTTTGCATGCTTACACATTAAAGAAATTGGTCTGTAATTTTCCTCCTTTGTAATATCTTTATTGGGTTTTGGTTATTAGGTTGATATTAGCTTCATTAAATGAATTTGATAGCATTCTTTCCTGTTCAAAATTTTGGAAGAGTTTGAGAAAGATTAGTATTAGATCTTCTTTAAATCATTGGTATAATTCACCAGTGGAGCTATCTGGTCCTGGACTTTTCATTTTTGAGAGATTTTTTATGACTGTTTCAATCTCTTTACTTGATATTGGTTTGCTGAGGTCTTCTATTTATTCTAGGGCCAGTGTGGCTTCATGCATTTCCAGAAATTTGTCCAATTCATCATTGTTGTCTAGTGTTTTGGCATACAGTTGTTCATAGTATCCCTTTATGATTTTTTTTTTTATTTCTGCTGGGTCAGGTTAATGTCACCCTTCTCCTTTTTTATTTTATTTATTTCCATATTCTTTTTTCTACATTAATCTTGCTAAAAGTTTCTCAATTTTGTTATCTCCTCAAAGAACTAACTTGTAGTTCTGTTGATTTATGCTATTTTTTCTCCATTTCATTTATTTCTGCTCTAATCTTTATTATTTCTTACTTTCTGCTTGCTTTGTGAATGGTTTCCTGTTTTTTTCTAATTCCTCCAGGTGTTCAGTTAGGTCTTTGATATTAGCTCTTTCTGAAGAAAAGGGCTATAAATTTCCCTCTCAGCACTGCCTTTGCTGTATTCCATAAATTTTGGTATGTTGTGTTCTCATTTTCATTAGTCTTGTGGTATTTACTGATTTTTCTTGTAATATCTTTTTCTTTAATCCACTTATTATTGAAGAGTATATTGTTTAATCTCCATATATTTATGGTAGTTCCCTTTTTTCCTCCTGTTATTAATGTCGAATTTAATTCCATCATGATCAGAGAAAGTTTCTTGTATAATTTCAATTTTCATAAATTAGGTGATATCTGATTTATGTCCCAATATATGATCTATCTTTGAGAAAGAACTATGAGCACTTGAGAAGAATGCATATCCTGCTTTTTTGGGGTGTAATGCTCTGTAAATGTCCTTTGGATCCAGTTCATTGGTTATGTTTTTCAAGCTCTCAGTTTCCTTGGTTGTCCTCTTTTCAGATGTTCTATTCAATGTTGAGTGGGGAATGTTGAAGTCCCCAAGTATTATTGTAAAGATATTTGTTTCTCCCTTCAGTTGTTACAGAGTGTATCTCATGTGTTTTGGGGCACCTATATTATATGCATATATGTTTATTATTGTTATTTATTCTTGGTGAATTGTCCCTTTTATTAATATATAGTAAACTATTTCATCTCTTCTAAGAATTTTGCATTGAAAAACTATTTTATCTGATATTAGTATCGCTACACCCACTTGAAATATATTTTTCTAACCTTTCACTTTCAGCCTGATTGTGTCCTTGCATCTAATGTGAGTGTCTTTTAGACAACAAATAGATGGCTCATGTTGTTATATCCATTCTATCATTCTATTTCTTTTAATCGGGGAATTCAATCCATTAACATTCAGTGTTACTACTATAAGGACATTACTTATTTCATCCCTATTATCCCTTGGCTTTCCATTTCATTCTTACTATTGTCTTTAAACCCTTTCTTATGTTCTTATATTACTTGTCTCTTGCTGCTCTTAAAATCCTTACTTTATATTTGACCTTTGACAATCTGAATAGCAGATGTCTAGAAGTAGGTCTATTAGTGTACATTCTGTTTGGGGTATGTTGTCCTTCTTGAAGAGTGATATTTATGTATTTCATAAGGATTGGGAAATTTTCATTCAGTGATTCCTGAAATATTCTTTCTTTCCATTCTCTTCTTCTGGGACATATATAGCTCATATGTTTTGTATTTCACATTGTCATTCAGATCCCTGAGACCCTGTTCAATTTTTACCTTCTTTTCTCTGTTTCTTTCCTATCTTTTCAATTTCAAATGCCTTGTCTTACTATATACTAATTTGTACTTCTAACATTTCATATCACCTCATATGTGCCTCTAATTTAGTTTGTTTTTTAATCTCATCCATTGTGTCTTTCATTGCCATAAGCTGTTACTTTTTTTAACGTTTTCAAAATATTCTTTGTGATCACACAGTGTCACTTTATTGCCCTTTAGTTTTTTATTCATACTTTCCTTCAACCCTTAAATTGATTAGGCAGGTTTTGTGAATATCGTGTATTATTTGTCTTAAATCCTGAGCCTCATGTAGATTCTTGGTTTGTTCCTTTGACAGAGCCATATCTTCTTGTTCCTTAGTGTGGGTTATCTTTTCTTGATACCTAGGCATCTACTTATATTGATGATTTTGCTCTGTTGATCAACTTCTCTCTCCTGCTTATTGGTTTCACAGTTCTTTTTTTACTTTAGTTTAGTTTATTTCTAAAACTTTAATATTGCCCTGTTTAAGTAGTCAAAACTGTGGGAGGTAGCCAATAATGGTGCCCAACCAGGTCTACTTTGCTGGGAAAGGTTTGAGAAATACCAGTCTATCTTCCTTCACTTTCTTGTTTGACCAACAAATAGCACTCCTTGGCAAATATTTCTACAGAGATGAACCCTTCAATTACCACTATATCTTCTCAGATAATGAGCTATGGTATTTACATTCACTGAAGAGAAACCACAGACAGCCTTCCACAACACCCTCCCTCTTCCCAGGGAGTAATCTGTCTTTTCCACTTTCCATTGACCACTCAGCTGCAAGTTTTACTGAGGTTGTTCACCTAATGTGTGTGGTATGGGCAGTGTTCCCAGCCACAGGGGTAAAAACTCAAGGTTTTCCCCTTGACCTCTTCATCTCTGCAACCCCAGTCACTCCTGCATGATATATATGGCGCTTTCACGGCCTGCAGTGGTCCCCAATATGCCTCGCTTAGAGCACTTCTATGCCTTCTCCTCTAATTTGCAAGAGAGCATTGCCCTGCATGAGCTACTCTGAGACCACCTTGGATATTCTCCCAGTCAATCTCTTTTAACAGAAACTTCTGTTATTGTGCAATTGGGTCATGAAAAAAAGTGGAAATGGTATAAGAATGCAGTTTTTACGTGGGCTTAGCAATGTTTTAGGTCTCTTTACTGCTCAATGGGAATTTATTAGTTCATAGTTTAGAGGCTAGGAGTTTTCCAAATGAAGGCATCATCAGGATGATACTTTCTCCCCACAGACTGCAGTGTTCTGGGCCTGGCTGCTGCTGATCTTTGATCCTTGATTTTCCTGTCACATGGCATTGTAAAATGATGACCTCTCATGGTATCTTTATTCTCTTCCAAGTTCCATTGATTTGGGCATCTGACAGCTCCATCTGTGCTTTTCTCTCCACTTGTCTGAATTTCTTTCTGCTTTATAAAGGACTCCAGTCTTAGGATCAAAATGCATCCTGATTGAGTTGTGCCACAACTTAACTGAAGTAACCTCATCAAAAGGTCCTACTTACAATGTGAGCATAAACACTGGAATATGTTAAACTTAACATGTTTTCATCAGATACATAGCTCCAAACCATCAAATTCTGCCCTGCGAACCCACAGACATGTTCTTTCTACAATCAAATTCCATCAAAATGCTGCAAAACCTTAAATTACTTCAGTAAAAATGTTAAATGCAAAGACACTTCAAAATCAATATGGGTGTGGAGATCTGTCCTGGGGCACAATTCTCCTCTGTCTGTGAACATGTGATACCTAGAAAACAAATTAAGTGCTTCAAATATACAATGGTGGGCAGACATAGGATAGACAATCTGATTCTAAAAGGGGAAATTGAATGGAAAACAGTTCCCAAAACCCAGTGAGACATTGATTCACAAAAATTTGGGGATTGGCAAGCCTGAATTCCATAGAGCAGGCTGCAAATTGGAAACTTAGGATGATGAAGTTCAATTACCTAAGACTAACTGGCTGGCTTAAAGTCAGAAATTCCTTCTGATGTCTGAAATCCTCAGTTAATGCTCTTAAGATATCCAACTGATTGGATGAGGAGCTTCCCTCATTGCTGAGGCAAGCTTCATTTTTTTATTGTAGATGCAATCAGTCTCCATTGCATTCAACTGAATATAGATGCAAATGATTTTAAGAAATGCCCTCAAAGTAAGAATGGCAGCAGTGCTTGCTGGACCAAATAATTGGACTTCATAACCTCGCCAAGTTGACACAGGAAACTGACCATTACTATCTTTACCTTGTCGACTTGGCATACACGCCCATTTCCTTAAACCATAGGTCATCTCCATAAAAGACATTAACGTTGCCATACTTCCATGTAGCATGATGCTACGGAAATGCATACAAACCAAAACCTCACTAATCTTTTTTCTCAAAAGAGGGTTCAAGTTTTTGGGTGATAGTCACTCTCTTACTTGATACCTCTTAACTTAAATATTATATCATCTAATTAATGCAATTTTGTTATATTATTGGCAAATAAGAGATTTTAAATAAAGATATTTTAGGTAAACATATTAATTATAAAATAAGTAAGAAATATTCATAACATAGAGCCTCATTCCTGAAACTGGCCATGTGGCCAAAGCTGGTAATTATAACTACCTTCTTCCACTATCCTTTCAACATACACTTTACCCTGAGCAAGGAGCTCATCTGGTCATAGTTATATGTTTGATGGAGTGAACTAAACCTTTAATCCTGAAGTTTTCAGAATATAAATTGTCCTACTTGAACGGGGCTGTTGTATCTTTCTATTGACTTTAATCATAGGGCATGGTACTACTTAGAGATGACCTAAACCATCCCCTATAATGCAGGCATACTGTTCCTTATTTCTACTGTGAAGTACAGGCAAAATTTCCCGTAACAATCAAGATCAATCACTTCAGCCAGTAGAAGAAAATGATCATGATAGCTTGTTTTATTGAGAGATTGGTATACACTGCCAAGCAACTTCTTGACAGAATCTTTTGATTCTGTGGTTCGAAGAGATAAATCATTACTTCTGTGATGTGTATCATTTGCTGAAATTGGCCTGCAATGATATATAAAGAAATGGCCTCTTCTTTATGTTGAGGGAAGTAAGCCAGTCACTGAAACACAAATATTATATGACCTCACTGATATGACTTAAGCAAATTGAGCAGAATCAGAGACCTAGAGTCTGGAAGATAGATTTTCAGGAGACAGAAAGTGAGTGGAGGGTGGTGAACTGATGCTCAAAGTAGGAAAAATCTATTAGAAGGGGAAGGGGCTGGTTGGCCAGTGGATGGGGGTGATAGTGATGCAATGATGTTATTGGGTTCAATGGTGCTGGAATGTGAGGGGGAGTAGGGTGCGAGGTCAGTTTCAATTATCTATGGAACCAAGGGGAGGGCTGAAGGAAGGAACAGGGGGATTTGTAGGTCTGTGGTAAAAATATAATGGTGGGAATGTTCTCTTGGCAAATATGGCAATGCAGGGTTGCTGGTGCAGGCAATGGAGGTGGGGAGATATGTGGGATAGGGTGCACCTGGGCATGCGTCTATGGAATATGAAAGTGTTCGTCTTGTCATATGTGTTATCTCAGTGAGTGGAGACACACACAATTATCAAGAAAATATTAAATTGTCATCCTGGGGAGCCCTGCTATATTCTCAATTAGAGGGGCAAGAATCTCTTGAAAACATAGGCTGTGCCTAATAAAAGAAAACAGACCAATCTGTCAAGCCTGCAATATTATTACATGTAACTATGAACCTTTTCCTTAAAAATTTTAAATATAGTTGTTACCATAGGTTCTGAGGGGAGGGGGATGGAAGAATAGAATAGATAGAATATAAAGCATTTTTAGGACATTGGAATTGTTCTGCATAATCCTGCAATGATGAATACAGCCACCTTAAATTTTGTCATAACCTATAAAAGTGGAGAGTTCCACAGTTGTGATCCTTCTGTGATCTAAAATCACCACAAAAACAAAGCCAAAAAATAAACAATTAAAAATATAGGAAAATAAAATAATAATTAAAAATAATGAATAAAATATAAAAATAAAAATTAAAAATAAAATAAATTGTTTTCATTGTGTCTTTCATCACTGTAATATCTATCTTTTATGAACAGTGACAATTTCTTCCATATGTTCCCCCAGTGTCTTATTTTTTTTTTTTTAATCTTCAAAGAAGCTTTATCTTACAGGAAAGTCATATAGAAAATACAGGGGTTACCCATATACTCAAACACCTCCCATTCTCCCACTCTCCCCCTTTAATAATGTATTACATGTGAGGAGAGTATCATTAGTGTGAGGTGTTTATGATGGGAGATGTGTGAGGAGGAGTGTACCTGGGCTATGCCTCTATAACATACAAATATGTTCAAGTGGTCATGGATTGTTATCTTGGTGGGTGGAGACCCACACAATAACCAAAAGAATGCTGAATTCCCATCCTGGGAAGTATTCCTACATTCTGTAATAAAGCAGCAAAAATCCCCTGAGTGCATTGGCAGTGCCTAGTGAAGGAGGACAGGCCATTATGCCAGGCTCATCATATTGATGATGCACTAATCAACCTTTTCTAGTGAAATTGAAACTTAGTCTGGTATTATATATAGACTAAGAGTTACCTCATGAAAGCCTCTTTTCTCAAACGTGGCCTCTCTCTAAGCCAAACTCAGCATATAAATGCAGTAACTTCTCCCCAGCATGAGACATGACTTCCTGGCACTGAGGGATTATTACCAAGCACAAACTAGTGATGAAACTGGAAAAAGACCTTGTCCAAAAAGGGAAAATATTAAAGTCAAATTAGTTTTTATGGCTAAGAGACTTCAAAGTGAGTCAAAAGTTTATTCCAGAGACTACCTTAGTACTTCTCTCAGCAAGATCTCATTGACTGCCACAATAAACATTGCCTCAGACAGTGGGACTCTTGTAGGCTCTTGAGACATCTAGACACTATAGGCATGGTAGACAAGATCAGGAATTTAGCATCCTGTATGTGAGCCTAACCTTGGAATATATGTTACTAAATGTAACATAAATGAGTAACAGTGTTTGACTCATTTATAATTTCCCTACACCTTGATCTTCTGCCCCTTTTATTTGAACCTATAATTAGCACTATGCTCATTAAATGTATGTCCCAGAGACTTAAATTTTCAGTTTGTTCATATGCCCATTTAACCCTGAACATCAGCATAGTTCCAACACTTACAATCCAGTCCAATGCCCAGGAAAACTAACAAATGGATGATGATGATGATGATGGATAATGCTCATTCTAAAATTCAAAGTGTCTACAACTACAACATCAAGCAAAACAGTTGCATTCACTTGCCCCATGTGATAGAAGTTCCCTCTCAATAAAAACAAGAGTGGGTATCACCTTCCCAAAATGCCCAAGATAGAGGAATGAACAAACATATTGGGGGAATGCAAATATGGTCTAAAATAGATATTATTTTTCTAGCAATGGAAGAACTCTTATCATTGATGTAAATACAGCGGCCACCAGAGTTTCTGAGGGGAAGAAGAGGGAAGAATAGGTGTAACATAAGGCATTTTTGGACATTGGATTTTCCTGCATGCCATTGAAATGATGAATAGTAGTCATTATATATTTTCTCAAAACATATAAAATTGTGTGGTGTGAAGTATAAACTATAATGTAAACTGTAGTCCATGGTTAGTAGCAAAGCTTCAATATGTGTTCATCAGCTATAACAAATGTACCACACTAACGAAAGATGTTATGTGGGAAAGTGTGGGACTGGTAAGGGGTGGAGTATATGTGAATCCCCTATATTTTTTATATTAACACTTACATTATCTAAGTCTCCTTTAAAAATAAATATATAAAATAAATTAATAAATCAAAAATAAAGAATTGGTTTCTTGGCAATAATGAATTCAGATTTAATTGCTTTAGTTTCTCTTGTGAATTTGATTGTATCTTATTTTCTCATAATATATACCACTAGGGATTACCCTGCGGGACACTGTAGCAAAGTTTGTTCCACTTACAGTTCTTTTTTAA
>JAKSZT010037413.1:0-19529 GCA_026826555.1 Tolypeutes matacus
CATAAATGTTTTATATATATATATATATATATATATATATTTTTTTTTTTTTTTTTTAAGATGCTTAGATTACATAAATGTTACACAAAAACTACAGGGATTCCCATGTTCCCCTCCTCCCACACCTCCCATAACATCTCACATAAACATCTTCCATTAGTGTGGCACATCACCCACAATGGATATACACATCCTGGGGCTTTGCCACTAAGCATGGACCATAGTTCACATTGTAGACCACACTCTCTTCCACACAGTTTTGCATGGTATATGCTGATTTAAAATGGCCTATATCTGTCATTGTAATGTCACTCAGGATAATTCCCAAGTCCCAAAAAAGCCCCTGTATTACAACTGCTTTTCCCTTCCCTGCCCCAAAAGTATCTAGTGACCACTGGCTCCACCTCACTGTTATAATTTCTTCCATTGCTTGAATCACAATATGTCTACAACAGAATACCATTAAGTCCACTCTAGTCCATAGCTCTTCCCCCAGTCCTGAGGCGTCTGGGATGGTGATGTCCACTCCACCTCCAAGTGAGAGTGGGCTTATATCCCATGGATACGGTGGACGGGATTATCCTGCCTGTAGCTGCAGGCTCTCTCCATTCCCTGGGATGGCCATTGTCCATCATTGTCTCCTCACCAGGTGACTTGGGTGAGTCCATTGAGCTATAGAGTAGGAGTTGCAGCTCCACCGAGATTCCAGGCACAGCTGGCACATGGGCAGGCCAGAGTCTCCAATCTCTGGAAGTACACCCACAAACTCCAGCATCACATATAGGTTTGAATAGAAGGGACTGATGGACCATGTGCAGGGAGGACTTATTTGAGTCCAACTCTTGTCACTCTCAGGAGCACAGATTCCAAAGTAAAGCCCACTGTAGATGGTACAGTTTAATAATTTTTGATGATATTTACCATGTCCTGTGTCCATTACTGTAAGGTAATGAAAAATGAGAGTTGTTTTTTTTTTTCATTTAATGGGGATTGAACCTGGGACCTCGTTGTGGGAAGCAGTGCTCAACCGTTTGAGCTGTATCCACCCTCCCCTTAGCTTTTTACTCCAAATGCAGCTGCCAAAAAAATTTACTGCATAAACAAGATTGAGCTCAGGCTAGATGTTTTAAAATTTACCAAAAGGATTATCATTTTGTTAATCCTTGTTAATATTTGGAGTTGTTTGTTTAAAGCATTGTGCCTCAAAACTAAGATCAAGTTTCTATAACTGATCTTATTTTCTTATGGGGTCACTATTTGTGTCCATCTAGGAATCATTTATCTTACAGTTCAGAGAGCTTGTTTCAAGGTATTTTCTGTATTTATATGAAGATAGAGAATTTTTATATGCAAATACAGAATAATTTCATTGACCAGCTGTAGAATGATATTTACACTAAGTTGCTTTTCCACATCATATGGTCATACCATCTCCCTGTGAGCACTGACACATTTTGTCCTTGGGATCCAGGCTACAGTTTCTGACTAGTGAGGAAACTGAAGTTAATGTACTTGTTTTGGGAATAGTTTATAATCTTGGTCTCCTTTAATTCATACTTTAAATCCTGATCTTGTGATGGAAGAACATTAAAGTAAAGCATATAAGAAATATCCAGAAAGATATGCATTATCTTGGTAAGGAGTAGAATTGAAAATAATAGAAAATCCTGATCTACTTATACAATGAGAATTTTTAAAAAATCTTATGTGCCACAAAATCCACAGGTAGGGTGACTCTAGCTTTTTTCCTAGGCTGGATGCCCATCCATAAACCAGTGACTAGCCATCACATGCTTGGCTCAGGTCAGTCAGTGTTTATTCCTAAAGCCTAGTATGGGGTCATCCTCCCCTATTCATGTCTGGGAGGTGGGGGCACTAAAACAAAATCAGTGCTGGCAAGCAGGAAAGAAAAGGGAGTGCGTGAACTTAGGACAGAGGTGACATCTAGGGGGCAGTGGACTGGGGTGGCCATTAAGGTTCTGGTTTTTGTTTGTTTCTTAAACAACACTGGAAAACAAATATGACAGAATGTTTACAGCTGTTCCTTCCCAGTGGTCAGAATATGAGATTAGGTGTTTTGTTTTGTTTTGTGTGGTGTGGTATAATATGTTTGTGTGTGTGCGCATGTATGTATGTGTGGTTTTCTGGTTTAAAAATTTTTTTTCTCAAAAAAAAAAAAAAAAAAAAAAAAAAACGTTTTTAAAGTATTGCTTTAAAAAGAGGGGACCCATAAAGAAGGAGTCAGAGCCCAAGGGTATACGATGACCCTACTATCTCTGTGAGTGCAGACACATGTCCTCTCTGCTTGGAGCCTGAGTTTTAGGTACAGAATATGAATGTACTACCTAGGGTTTTTTATAAGAATGAGAATAAGAGGTGAAAGACTTTTTGAATTATGAAATACTTAATAAATGTAAATATTATTTATTGAGTTCATATTCATAATTTTGGAAACATTTTTGATGTTACTCACACAGCATAATCACTCCACACTTTATTGATTTGAAATGTGTCCTTGGTAGAGCCAAATTACACTTTAGTAATTTTTTGACATATGTTGACTTAACAGCTATACCCAGAAACTTATAATGGCAATCCTATAATATTATGAATCTTCTACTTTTTGTTTCCTCTCAGGTGAATGGTGATATTCCTCCTCGATTAAAAAAAAGTGCTCATGAAATCATCCTGGACTTCATCAGATCAAGACCTCCTTTAAATCCAGTATGTACTTTGACACATTCCTCTTTGTGGGATACTGCATGATGAATAAATCTCCTCTAGGGCATCATCTCTGGAACTTAGCTCTTCTAGGTGGTCTGTTTTTACACTGAGTTTTTAAAAATAGAGTCATGAACCCTAACTCTGTAAATTACATCCTTTTAGTCACAGAGAAATATTTAAAACTATTCAATACAAGGCTGCCTTAGGATGTTTCAACTCAAAACTACCTGGGTTATGGTACAAAATCTGTCCCTTATTATCAAAAATAATAATGGGTAAGTATAAAGCAGATAGTTCCCAGTGTAGATTATACTTCGAATTTACTTTATAGTACTTATATCCTTAATTAAATTGTCATGTTGATACTATTTTACAATAAATCCATCAACTGTAATCCACCTTTATGTTAATTATCTTCCTCTGTGGACAGGGTCCTTTCTATAGTCACAAAACCAAAATATTCTATTCTGGTTTGAATTTTGGTTTATATTTCCTCTCTTCTGCACTATTTTTTTCCTTCTGGGTTGATAACAAATGTCTCTCAAACCTATGTATATCAAATAAACAGAAAGTTAATGGTAATGTAAATGGATTAATCTCTACAGTCAAAAGGCATAAGTTGGCAGAATAGATTTTTAAAAAGTATGACCTAACTATATGCTATCTAAAAGAGACTCACCTTAAATTCAACAACATAAGTAGGTTGAAAATGAAAGGATGAAAAAACACAGACTATGCAAGTAGTAACCAAAAGAGAGCTGGAGTATCTAAACTAATATCATATAAAATAGACTTTAAGTCAACAACAGTTACGAGGGGCAAAGATGGTCATTATATACTTATAAAAGGGTCGATTCAACAAGAATAAAAAGGAATGGGGAGGAGCAGATGTAGCTCAAGCAGTTGAGCTTCTGCTTCCCACATGTGAGGTCCTCGGTTCGGACCCCAGTGCCTCCTCAAACCAAAAACAACAACAACAAACAAACAAAAAACCAACTCACAGGAGCCAATGTGACTCAGTGGTTGAGCGCTGGCTTCCCACATATGAGGTCCCAGGTTCAATCCCCAATCTTGGTACCGCAAAAAAAAAGAAGAAGAAGAAGAAGAACTAGAAAATCTTTTTTTTTTTTTTTTTTTTTTAAAGATTTTATTTATTTATTCATTTATCCCCCCCTTGCTGCCCGTGCTCGCTGGGTCAGCCAACCACGCCATGCGGGCAGGCCTGCCCCCACCAGGAGGCCCCGGGAACCGAACCCGGGGCCTCCCATATGGTAAACGGGAGCCCAACTGATTGAGCCACAGCCGCTTCCCGAACTAGAACATCTTAACAAACCAATAATTAGTAAAGAGATTGAGTAACTCATCAACCCCCCACCCCCCCTCAAAATAAGCCCAGGACCAGATGGCTTCATGGGAATTTTACCAAACATTCCAAGAAGAATTAACACCAATCCTGCTTAAATTCTTCCACTAATTTATTCTATGAGGCTAACATCACCCTTATACCAAATCCAGATGATGCCACGAGAAAAGGAAATTACAGACCAATATCTCTTATTAATATAGATGCAAAAATCCTCAACAAAATACTAGCAAACTGAACCCAACAGCACATTAACAGATTTATATACTATGATCAAGTGGGATTTATCCCCCAGGTATGCAAGTGTGGTTCAGCAAAAGAAAATTAATGTAATACACCACATTAACAGAATGAAGGGGGGGAAAAAAGCATGATCATCTCAACTGACATAGAAAAGGCATTTGACAAAATCCAGCACCCCTTTTTTTCTCCTTTAGTTTTTTTTTCCTTCTTTTTTTTTTTTGTCTTTGGCACCCCTTTTTGATTAAAAAAAAAAAAGAACACTTTGAACACTAGCAATAGTAGGAAACTTCCTCAACATGATAAAGGATATATATGAAAAACCCACAGCTTGACATCATACTTATTGGTGAAAAACTGAAAATTTTACCTCTTAGATCAAGAACAAGACAAGGATGCCCACTATCAGCATCATCACTGTTATCCAACATTGCACTGGAAGTTCCAGCCAAAATAATTAGGCAAGAAAAGAAATAAAAGGCAACCAAATTGGAAAAGAAGAAGTAAAGCATTCCATATTTACAGGTGACATGATCCTATATACAGAAAATCCTGAAAAATCTGCAGCAGATCTCCCAGAGCTAATAAATGAATTCAATAAAGTAACAAGCTATAAGATCAACATGCATAAATCAGTAGTGTTTCTGTATACCAACAATAACAATCAGAAGGAAAAAAAAATTTTTAATTCCATTTAAAATAACAACTAAAAAAAAAAAATCAAATATCTAGGAATAAATCTAACCAAGGATATAAAGGATATGTGTACAGAAAACTACAAAACATTGCTAAAAGAAATAAAAGATGACCTAAATAAATGGAAGGACATTTCATGTTTGTATTAGTCAGCCAAAGGGGTGCTAATGTGAAATACCAAAAATGGGTTGGTCTTTATAAAGGGTATTTATTTGGGGTAGAAGTCCACAGATACTAGGCCATAAAGCATTAAGTTTCTTCTCTCTGCCGACGTTTGCCAGGGTTCAGGCTTCTTGGGTTCCTCTCTTCCCAGGGCTGCGTTTCTCTCTGAGCTTAGCTCTTCTGGTTCCTCCACAAGGTCAGCTGTAGATGATCAAGCAAATGGCTCGCTTCTCTTCTCCTGGAGCCTTCTTTCCAACATCAAAACTGCTTCTCAAAAACTGCTTCAACTCTGTTCTTTGCCTTGCCTTTTATATTCGATTCTCTACCCACCAAGGGGTGGGGCTCAATGCCCTACTGACGTGACCCAGTCAACGCCCTAATCATAACTTAATCATGCCCAGATTAACAGATCAGTTTATAAGCATGATCCAGTTATATTTTTGGAATTCATAATTACATCAAACTGCCCAACTGCAACAGTGTTCATGGTTTAGAAGATTAAATATTGTTAAGATGGCAGTTCTACACAAAGTACAGATTCAATGCAATCCCAGTCAAAATTCCAACAATCTTCTTTTCAGAAATGGAAAAGCCAGTCATCAAATTTATATGGGAGGGTAAGGAGCCCCAAATAGCCAAAGCTATCTTGAATAAAGAAGAGTAAAGCTGAAGACTCACACTTCCCTAACTTAAAAAATAAATAAATAAATAAATAAAAGAAACAAAAACTTCTTAGAAAGCCACAGTAATCAAAACAGCATGGTACTGGCACACGGACAGACATATAGATCAATGGAATTAAATTGAGAGCTCAGAAATCAACACTCACATTTATGGTCAACTAATTTTTGACAAGGGAGCAAAGACCACTTAATTGGGAAGGAATAGTCTTCAACAAATGGTTCCGTGTAAACTGAATTTTCATTTGCAAAAGAATGAAGGTGGACCCCTACCTTATGCCATATACAAAAATCAACTCAAAATGGATCAAAGACTTAAATATAAGAGCCAGAATTATAAAATTCCTAGAAGAAAACCTAGGAAAGCATCTTCAGGACCTTATGTTAGGCAATGATTCCTTAGACTTTACACTCAAAGCACAATAAACAAAAGAAGAAAAAGAGACAAATGGGACCTCATTAAAATTTAAAACTTTTGCACCTCAAAGGACTTTATCATGAAAGTAAAATGAAACCTACAATGGGAGAAAATATTTGGAGACTGCATATCTGATACGGGTATAACATCCAGAATATATAAATAAATCCTTCAATTCAACAACAGAAAGACAGATAACCCAATTTTAAAATGGCCAAAAGACTTAGATAGACGTTTTTCCAAAGAAGATATACAAATGGCCAAAAAGCACATGAAATGATTTCCAACATAATTAGCCATTAGGAAAATGCAAATTAAAACTACAAAGAGATAACATTTCATATCCACTAAAATGTCTACTGTTAAAAAAACGAAATTACAAGTGTATTACAAATGAATTACAAATGTAATTCATTCTTTACTAATGGGAATATAAAATGGCACGGCTGCTGTGTAGACAGTTTGGCAGTTCTGCAGAAAGTTAAGTATAGAATTACCATATGACCCAGCAATCCCACTTGTAATTATATACCCAAAAGACTTGAAATCAGGGACTGAAATATATATTTGCATACCGATATTCATAGTAATGTTATTCACAATTGCCAAAAGATGGAAGCAACCCAAGTATCCATCAACCAATGAATGAATAAACAAAATGTGGTATGTACACACAATGTAATATTATTTAGCCATAAAAAAGTTTAATATGTGCAATAACATGGTTAAACTTTGAAATCATCATGTTGAATGAAATAAGCCAGACACAAAGGGACAAATACTGTATGATTTCACTGACGTGAAATTATTAGAAGAAGCAAATTCGAGGAGTCGGAAACTAAAACACAGCTTACCAGGGGCAGGGGTGTGGGTAGGGAATGGAGAGTTAATACTTAATTGGTACAGAGTTTCTCTTTGGAGTGATGGAAAAGTTTTTATAATGGATGGTTCTGATGGTAGCAAAACATTGTGAATTTAATTAACACCACTGAATTATTTATTTGAATGTGATTAAAAGGGGATTTTTAGTGTGTGTATATATACATCTAAAATAAAAATTAAGAGGGGGCAAGATGGCAGCAGAGTAAGGAGCTCCAAGAGTTGACTCATCCTATAGTGCAGTTAGTAATCAGCCAGAGCTATCTAAATCACCTGTTTGGGGGGCCCAGGAGACCCAAAGAGCATCCCGTAACATCCTTGGAAAAACGGAAGGAGGAGACTGCCCATCTGCAGGGAAGATTCTTGAATAGAACGCTCAATGCCACGAAGGCTGTAGCACATTCCCCACTGGTGGCTCAAGCCACTGTGGGAGCTATTCCCTGGCTGGAGTTGGAAGCTCCATTTCCCAAAAACGGTGGAGGAAGAGGCAGTCAGGCACTGAATTTAGCTACTGATTAGTAAATTCAGTTGGCTAAAGTCTAATCCTGCGAACAGCTAAAGTTTGAATCTGTCCAAGTCAGAAAGAGGTCAGTTGCCTCTGTTTTAACTCTGTCCCTGGCATGAGGGGAGCAGGGCTTACTGAAAATCACAGTGACGGTAGGGACCGGCTTCTTTCACCAAGGTCAGATTGCAGCCCTAGCCTGGGTTCCAGCCCTCCCTCTGGCAGGGATGAAGCTGCGGGGGGGGGGGGGCGAGCAGAGACCTGCACCAGCCTCTCCGAACAACTGCAGGAGCTTTTGGCCCGCACAGACTAGACTGTTGGACACGTCTCTGGCTCCATCCCTGCCCCTAACCAGGCAGGAGTAGGGATAGTGTGCCCTCAGACTCTCCGGGCAGCTTCAGTAGCTTTCGACCCACATGGACTAGATTGGTGTGCAAACCTGTGAATATATCTATGCCCCCAATAGGATAGAAAGGGGACAATGTTTCCTCAACCTCTCCGGGCAACTGCAGGCACCTTTGGCCTGCACGGACTACAGTGGTATCCACTCCTGTGGTTCCATCCCCTTCCTTGACAGGGTAGAAGGGACAGTGCTTCCTCAGGTTGCCTGAGCAACTATAGGTGCTTTTGGCCCCCATGAACTACATTACTAAACACATCTGTGACTCCATCCCCACCCCTGACAGGGCAGGAGGAAGGACAGTGCTACCTTACCCACCCAGTACAACTTCAGTGGCTTTCAGCCTGCACAGACTGCATTTCTGGGCTTGCCGATGGCTCCCTTCCCACTCATGGTAGGGGAGGAGGGGGACTTGTACTTTATCAGTCTACCTACACAACTGCAGTCAGTTTTGACTCACACATCTTAGTTTTCTGTCCACTCCTGCTGCTCCATTCCCATCCTAGGCAGAGAAGAAAGGGATGTGGAGCTTCATCAGTCTCTCCAGGCAACTACAGATGGTCTTGGCCTGCACGGCTTGGATTACTGCACATGGCTGTGGCCCAGTCCCTACCCCTGGCAGGGGAGAAAGCTGGAAGAAGCTTCATTGGTTCCTGGGGCAATGCAGGCAGCTTCAGCCTCCACAGCTTACAGTACCAACTGCATCCTCAACTTCTATTCTGCAATCAGCAAGGCAGGAAGGGCAAGAAACAGATGAAAAAGAGCTGAAAATTTCAGATTGGCTTAATACGAGCCATTATAAAGTTCCAAATTGAGTTGCGCAAAGTATCAAAGAGGGGCTGTAGCACAAAGCCAATCAAATAGAAAGCCCTAGACTTAAGAGAGAAAAGGGGCCAAGTAAATCATCTAGTAAATCAGAGGCCCAGGCACCAACAAAAAATTACAATCCATACCAAGAAACAGGAAGATATGGCCCAGAAGAACAAACCAAGCCTCCAGATGACACAAAGGAGTTGAGACAACTGATCATAGATGTTCAAACTAATTTCCTTAACAAATTCAATGAGATAGCTAAAGAGATCAAGGACATCAAGAAAACATTAGATGAACTCAAAAAAGATTTGAAAGCATACATAGAAAAATAGCAGAGCTTATAAGAATGAAAGTACAATAAATGAAATTAAAAATACACTGGAGGCATATAACAGCAGATTTGAACAGGCAGAAGAAAGGATCAGTGAGCTTGAAAACAGAGTCTCCAAAAGCGAACATACAAAAGAACAAATAAAAGAATGGAAAAAATCAAACAGGGCCTCAGGGAACAAAGTGATGGCAAGTGTCGGGCAAACATTCTTGCCATTGGTTTCCCACGAGAAGAGAAGGGAAAAGGAGCAGAAAGAATATGTGAGGAAATAATGGTAGAAAATGTCCCAACCCTATTGAAGGACATAGATATCCATGTCCAAGAAGCACAACATACTCCCATCTGAATAAATCCAAATAGACCTACTCCAAGACACATAGTAATCAGAATGTCAAATGCCAAAGATAAAGAGAATCCTGAGAACAGCAAGAGAAAACGATGCATCACATACAAGGGATGCCCAATAAGAATAAGTGCTGATTTCTCATCTGAAAACATGGAGGCAAGAAGGCAATAGTATGATATATTTAAGATACTGAAAGAAAAAAGCTGCCAGCCAAGAATCTTTTATCTGGCACGATTGTCTATCAAAAATGAGGGCAAGTTTAGAATATTCATAGATAGACAGAGAGTTTGTGATGAAGAGACCAACTTTGCAGGAAATACTAAAGGAAGTCCTATAGCCTGAAAAGAAAAGACAGGAGAGAGAGGCTTGGAAAAAAGTCTAGAAATGAAGATTTTATCAGTAAAAGTAACTAAAAGTGTAAAAAGAATGGTGAAAACAAGATATGAGAGATAAAACTCAGAGGTCAACATGGGTGAAGTAAGAACTGCCTTTACAGTAATAACAATGAATGTTAATGGATTAAACTCTCCAAAGACACAGACTGGCAGAATGGATGAGAAAATATGAGCCATCTATATGCTATCTTCAAGAGACTCACCTTAGACCCAAGGATACAAATAGATTGGAAGTGAAAGGCTGGAAAAAGTTATTTCATGCATGTAGTAGCAAAAAAAAGAAAAAAAAACTGGAGTAGCTATACGTATATCGGATAAAATAGACTTTTTTTTTTTTTTTTTTTTAAAGATTTTATTTATTTATTCATTTATCCCCCCCTTGCTGCTCGTGCTCACTGGGTCAGCTAACCACGCCGTGCGGGCGGGCCTGCCTTCACCAGGAGGCCGCGGGAACCGAACCCGGAGCCTCCCATATGGTAAACGGGAGCCCTACTGATTGAGCCACAGCCGCTTCCCTAAAATAGACTTTAAAAGCAAAGCTGTTATTAGAGACAAAGAAGGTTATTATATACTAATGAAAGGGGCAATTCACCAGGAGGAAATAACAATCATAAATGTTTATGCATTATCCAGAATGCCCCAAATTACATGAGGCAAACACTGGTAAAATTGAAGGGAGAAATAGATGTCTCTACAATAATAGTTGGAGACTTCAATACACCACTCTTACATTGAATAGATCATCTGGGCAGAGGATCAATAAAGAAACAGAGAGCTCAAATAATATGATAAACAAACTAAACCTAATAGACATATGCAGAACACTGCACCCCAAAACAATAGGATATACATTCTTCTCTAGTGCTCATGGATCTTTCTCCATGATAGACCACATGTTGGATCACAAAGTAGATATCAATAAATTCAACAAGATCGAAATTATACAAAGCACTTTCTCTGATCATAGTGGAATAAAGTTGGAAATCAACACCAGGCAGAAAAAGGGAAAATTCACAAATATATGGAGATTAAACAACACACTATTAAATAATCAGTGGGTCAAAGAAGAAATTGCAAGAAAAGTCAATAAATATCTCGAGATGAATGAAAACGAGAACACAACATATCCAAACCTATGGGATGTAGCAAAAGCAGTGAAGAGAGGGAAATTTCTAGCCCTTGATGCTTATATTAAAAAGAAGAAAGAGCTAAAATCAATTACCTATCTACATAGCTGGAGGAAATAGAAAAAGAACAGTAAACTATGCCCAAAGCAAGCAGAAGGAATGCAGTAACAAAGATCAGAGGAGAAATAAAAGAAATAGAAAACAAAACAACAGTAGAGAGAATTAACAAAATCAAACATTGGTTCTTCGAGAACAGCAACAATTTGACAAACCCTTAGCCAGACTGACAAAGAAAAAAAGAAGATGCAAATAAAAAAAATTTTTTTAATGAAAATGGGAGCATTATTACTGACCCCACAGAAATAAAAGAGCTCATAAGAGGATACCATGAATAACTGTATGCCAACAAACTGGACAATGTAAATGAAATGGAAAAGTTCTAGGAGCATACAAACAACCTACACTGACCCTGGAAGAAATAGGAGACTGTAACAAACCAATCACAAGCAAACAGATAGAAACAGTCATCAAACAGCTCCCAAATATGAAAAGCCCAGGACCAGATGTCTTCACAGGTGAATTCTACCAAGCATTCAAAGAAGATTTAATACCAATCTTGCTCAAAATTACAGACCCATTTCCCTAATGAATAGAGATGCAAAAACCCTCAGCAAAATACTCACTAATAGAATCCAGCAACATATTAAAAGAATTATTCATCATGATCAAGTGGATTTTATAACAGGCATGCAAGGGTAGGTCAACCCAAGAAAATCAATCAGCATAATACACCACATTAATAAAAAAGAAAAATCACATTTTCATCTCAGTTGACACAGAAAAGGAATTTGACAAAATCCAACATCCTTTCTTGATAAAAAAAAAAAACACTCCAAAAAGTAGGAATGCCTACTGTCACCACTGTTGTTCGATATACTGCTTAGAGGCTCTAGCTAGAGCAGTCAGGCAAGAAAAAAGAAAGAAAAGGTGTCCAAATTGGAAAGGAAGAAGTAAAATTTCCACTATTTGCAGATCATATGATTCTATACCTAGAAAGTCCCGAAAAATCTATAATGCTACTAGAACTAGTAAATGAGTTGAGCAGAGTGGCAGGATACTAGATTAATAGGCAAAAAATAGTAGTGTTTCTATACATTGGTAATAAGCAGTCTGAAGAGGAAGTCAGGAATAAAATTCCATTTACAATAGCGACTAAAAGAATCACATATTTAGGAATAAACATAACCAAGAATGTAAAGGACTTGTTTTCAGAAAACTACAATACATTGCTAAAAGAAATCAAAGAAACCTAAATAAATGGAAGAACATTCCATGTTCATGGATGGGAAGACTAAATATCATTAATATGTCTATTCTACCCAAATTGATATGCATATTCAGTGCAATCCCAATAAAAATTCCAAGAGCCTTTTTTTAAAGAAATGGAAAACCCAATTATCAAATTTATTTGGAAGGCTAAGGGACCCCAAATAGCCAGAAACAGCTTTAAAAGGAAAAACGAAGTTGGAGGACTCTCACTTCTGGACTTTAAATCATATAATCTAGCTAACAGTGGTAAAAACAGCATGGTACTGGCATAAAGATAGGCATATAGGCCAGTGGTACTTAATTGATGGTTTAGAAATAGACTCTCACATCTATGGTCAAGTAATTTTGACAAGGCTGTCAGACTCTCCCAGCTGGGGCAGAACAGTCTATTCAACAAATGGTGGGGAAGCGGCTGTGGCTCAATCAGTAGGGCTCCCGTTTACCATATGGGAGGCCCTGGGTTCGGTTCCCGGGGCCTCCTGGTGAAGGCAAGCCCGCCCGCACGGCATGGTTAGCTGACCCAGCGAGCACAAGCAGCAAGGGGGGGATAAATGAATAAATAAATAAAATCTTTAAAAAAAAAAACAAAAAAAAACAAATGGTGGGGATCTAGGGGCAAGATGGCGTTGGTGTAGGAGGGCGCACACTGCAAGCTCCCAGAGCAAGGCGGATTGGGGACGGGGTCCTGCCCAGGGGTCTGTGCTGTGCACGCGTGGAGTGAGAAGCTTGGGACATCTATCTGCGCGGATCGGCGGCGTGGACCGAACGGTGGAGATTCGTGAGTTTTGAGGCTGCCGGTGGAGGTTGGCACAGGCGGCTGAGCCCCGCGGTTACGGAAATAAAAAATAAAACGGCCATTTGGAGCCGCGGGCGGGGGCGAAAAAGTTTTATTTTCTGGGGAGCTGGCTGCCTGGCGCCCCTTGGACCTTGTGTGAGCAGAGCAAACAAGCTAATCAGCACCCGGTGAACCGGAGGGGGGATTTTGGTCAGGCAAAGCAGCTGATCTCCCTAGCCACCCAGGGATAAGACCCGGGCGGCTGCGGAGCCAGGAGGAAGGGACACTTCCCAAAAAAGGGAGGGTTCGGTTGGAAGACAGGGAAGGGTATTTTATATTTTTAGACATCGATCTGGCTGCCTGCACCGCCCCATAGCTTTGGGGAGCAGATAAGCCGAACTGAAGCAGCACCAAGCTGAGAGCAGACGCGAATCTGCACTCAAACTGATTTACTGAGCAGCCCGGTGACGCTGGAGCTCGGCGCCAGAAGGGGCGGAATCCGCCGTCTTTAGCAATCACTGACTAACATCAGAGTTTCAGCTAACCTGGGGAGTCTGGAAAGAGGAACGTGCTTGATTAATTTCCACGGGCCCAGCTAGGGTCCCTTCCGTAAGGGGGTTGGTCTAGAAGAGGAATTATTTTGGGTCCTGCATTTGGCTAAAAAAAAAGTGAGGTCACCTCAACAATTGAAAAATAAATTCTTTTTAATTTAGTTTAATAGCTAAAAGCTGCTTCAGGACCTGCATATAGAACCCTGTGGGGAAATTCATTGATAAACACAAGTAGGCAGGAAGGATCCACGTAGACCCTAGGGGTATCATTGACCCCCCTTGTTTCCTTCTTCTTTTTTCTTTTCCTTTTTTTTTTTTTTTTATTAGTATTAACTTTTTCCTTTCAGACCTTTCTCTACTATTTCTCTACCTCCTCATAATTCTAGCCTTCTAAATCACTATATATATATTCCTCCATTTGTTTTCCCAGTCCATTATAGGAACTCCATATTTTTTCCTAGTACTCTACACTGCCTACACAAGTTAAATATTCATCTCATTGAGTCTCATTTTGCCCCTCTTCTAACTTTTATCAACATTTCTATTATCCTTCTGCCTTCCTTACATCTTTTGATTCCTCTGGCCCTAACCTTTTGCCTTCAAGGAAACATAGAAAGAAGTAAGGAAATAAAATAAGAAGAAAAACTGCCAAAGAGAAAACTTAACTCACACGCAGAACCAACAGCTAAGTAAAATTCTAGAGCATAGAGAAAAGCTAATCAACTGAACAAACCCATCAAGATAACATGATGACCAGAGGGCAACAGAAAAATACAAATGACTGAAAAACTGGAAAACATGGACCAGTCCAGTGCACAAAATAAAAACCAGGAAGCAATGCAGTACATCGAACAACTAATCAAAGCTATCAAAACAAATATCATGGACCAACTTAAAGAACTGAAGGAAGAGATTAAGGATATAAAGAAGACACTGGGAGAACATACGAAAAAATAACTAACACACCTAAAAACGTAATGGATATGATGGCGAACAAAGACACAAGTCAAGAAATGAAAAAGACGCTGGACTCACATGGCAGCAGAATTGAACAGGCAGAGGAAAGAATTAGTGATATGGAAGACAATACAGTTGAAATCAAAGAGATTGTAGAAAAGATAGACAAAAAGATAGAAAAAATCCAGTATGGTCTCAGGGAATTAACCGATAATGCAAGACGCACACACATACGCATTATGGGCATCCCAGAAGGAGAAGAGAAGGGAAAGGGAACAGAAGGAGTGTTGAAGGAAGTTATGGCTGAAAACTTCCCAACTCTATTGAGAGAGATGGATGTGCAGATCCAGGAAGCACAGCGCACCCCAAATAGTATAAATCCCAACAGGCCAACTCCAAGACATATACTTGTCAAACTGTCCAATGCTCAAGACAAAGAGAAAATACTCAAGGCAGCAAGAGAAAAGAGAACCATCACATACAAGGGAAGCACAATAAGATTAAGTGCTGATTTCTCAGCTGAAACCATGGAGGCAAGAAGACAGTGGTATGACATAGTCAAAACACTAAAAGAAAAAAACTTCCAGCCACGAATTCTCTACCCAGCAAAATTGGCATTCAAAAATGATGGAGAGTTCAAAATATTCACAGATAAACAGCAATTAAGAGAGTATGTCAAGAAGAAACCAGCACTTCAAGAAATACTAAAGGAATCTCTACAAATTGAAAGGAAAAAACAAAGGAGAGTTGGAGGAGAGTTTAAAAACAACTGAAAACTCAAAAAGAGAAACAAAACAACATATGACATACATTAACCCAAAGAAAAAATGACTGAAGTAAGAAATTCGTTACGAGTAATAACACTGAATGTTAATGGATTAAATTCACCAATCAAAAGACACAGATTGGCAGAATGGATAAGAAAATATGATCCATCTATATGCTGTCTAAAAGAAACCCACCTTCGGCCCAGGGATTCAAGGAGGCTGAAAGTGAATGGCTGGAAGATCATTTTACAAGCTAACAATAGCCAAAAAAGGGCAGGAGTAGCTATTCTAATATCAGACAAAATAGACTTTAAATGCAAAACTATTGTAAGAGACAAAGATGGACACTACATATTAGTAAAAGGAGTAATCTCTCAAGAAGAGAGAACAATCATCAACATTTACGCACCTAATCAAGGTGCCTCAAAATACGTGCGGCAAACTCTGGAAAAACTAAGAGGAGAAATAAATTCCTCTACAATTATAGCAGGGGACTTCAACACACCACTATCATCATTAGACAGAACATCTAGGCAGAGAATCAATAAAGAAACGAAGGCACTCAACAATACATTAGAAGATTTGGACTTAATAGACATATACAGAACACTTCACCCAAATACAGCGGGATTTACATTCTTCTCCAGTGCACATGGAACATACTCCAAAATAGACCACATGCTAGGCCCCAAAACAACACTCAATGAATTCAGAAAGATTGAGATTATACAAAGTAATTTCTCTGACCACAACGGAATGAAGTTGGAAATCAATAAGGGCCAGAGAAACAGGTTAGGCACAAGGATATGGAAGTTAAACAACACACTCTTAGACAAACAGTGGGTCAAAGAGGAAATTTCAAAAGAAATCAGTAACTACCTTGAAACTAATGAAAACAACAACACAACATATCAAAACCTATGGGATGCAGCGAAAGCAGTCCTGAGAGGGAAGTTCATAGCCATAAATTCATATATTAAAAAAGAAGAAAGAGCTAAAATTGAAGACCTAACTGCACACTTGGAGGAATTGGAAAAACAACAACAAACTAAACCTAAAGGAAGTAGAAAACAGGAAATAACCAAGATTAGAGCAGAACTAAATGAAATAGAGAATAAGAAAGCACTGGAAACAATAAACAAAACCAAAAGCTGGTTCTTCGAGAATATCAACAAAATTGACAAACCCTTAGCCAGACTAACAAAGAAAAAGAGAGAACAGATGCAAATACATAAAATAAGGAATGAGCAAGGTGATATCACTACTGACCCCACAGAAATAAAGAGTATCATAAGAGGATACTTTGAAAAATTATATGCCAACAAGAATGACAATTTAGAGGAAATGGACAAGTTTCTAGAAACCCACAAACAGCCGACATTGATGAAAGAAGAAATAGATGAACTCAACAGCCCAATTACAAGTAAAGAGATAGACTCAGTCATTAAAAACCTCCCAACTAAGAAGAGTCCAGGACCAGATGGCTTCACAGCTGAATTCTACCAAACATTCCGGAAAGAGCTAACACCAATTCTACTTAAGCTCTTCCAAAAAATAGAAGTAGAAGGAATACTACCTAACTCATTCTATGATGCCAACATTACCCTAATACCAAAACCAAATAAAGATACCACAAGAAAGGAAAATTACAGACCAATTTCTCTAATGAACCTAGATGCTAAAATCCTTAACAAAATACTTGCTAATCTCATTCAACAACATATCAAAAGGATTATACACCATGACCAAGTGGGTTTCATCCCAGGTATGCAAGGGTGGTTCAATATAAGAAAATCAATCAATGTAGTACACCACATAAACAAACTGAAAGAAAAAAATCACATGATCATCTCTATAGATGCCGAAAAAGCATTCGACAAAATACAGCACTCTTTCCTCATAAAAACACTACAAAAGATAGGAATAGATGGAAACTTTCTGAAAATGATAAAGGGTATATATGAAAAACCCAAAGCTAACATCATTTTCAACGGTGAAATCCTAAAAGCCTTCCCTCTGAGATCGGGAACAAGACAAGGATGCCCACTATCACCGCTCCTATTTAACATTGTCTTAGAAGTACTCGCACGAGCACTGAGACAAGAAAAGGACATAAAAGGCATCCAGATTGGAAAAGAAGAAGTAAAAATTTCATTATTTGCAGATGACGTGATCCTATACATAGAAAGCCCTGAGAAATCGACAACAAGGCTTCTAGAACTTATAAAGGAGTTCAGTAATGTTGCAGGCTATAAGATCAACGCTCAAAAATCAGTAGCATTTCTGTACACCAATAACCAGCAAACTGAGGAGGAAATCAGGAAAAAAATACCATTTACAATAGTAAACAAAAGAATCAAATACCTAGGAATAAATTTAACTAAAGATGTAAAGGACTTATATACAGAAAACTACACAACACTGTTAAAGGAAATCAAAGAAGACTTAAATAAATGGAAAAATATTCCCTGTTCATGGATGGGAAGACTAAACATCATCAAGATGTCTATCCTACCCAAACTAATCTACAGATTTAATGCAATCCCAATAAAAGTCAACACTATATTTTTTAAGGAACTGGAAAAACTAACCACAAAATATATTTGGAGAGGTAAGAGGCCCCGAATTGCCAAAGATATATTGAAAAAGAAAAATGAAGTTGGAGGTATCACATTACCTGACTTTAAAACATACTACAAAGCTACAGTGATCAAAACTGCATGGTATTGGCACAAGGATAGACCTACTGACCAATGGAACCGGAATGAGAGTTCTGATATAGATCCTCGCATATACAGTCATCTGATATTTGACAAGGCCACGAAACCCACTTAGCTGGGAGATAGTGGCCTCTTTAACAAGTGGTGCTTGGAGAACTGGATATCCATATCCAAAAGAATGAGAGAAGAATAACATCTCACACCTTATACAAAAATCAACTCAAGATGGATCAAAGATCTAAATATAAGAGCCAAAACCATAAAAACCTTGGAAGATAATGTAGGGAAGCATCTACAGGACCTTGTAATAGGAAATGGTTTCATGAATTTCACAGCCAAAGCACGAGCAGCAAGAGAAAAAATTGATAAATGGGATCTCCTCAAATTAAAAACTTCTGCACCTCTAAGGATGTTATTAAGAAAATAAAAAGGCAACCTACCCAATGGGAAAAAATATTCGGCAACCATGTATCTGATAGGAGCCTAATATCCTGCATATATAAAGAAATCCTTCACCTCGAAAATAAAAGGACAAACAACCCATATAAAAAATGGGCAAGTGACCTGAAAAGACACTTCTCCAAGGAAGAAATACAAATGGCTAAAAAGCACATGAAAAAATGCTCAACATCACTTGCTATCAGGGAAATGCAAATCAAAACTACAATGAGATACCATCTTACACCCATCAGAATGGCAGCTATTAAAAAAACAGGAGACACTAAATGTTGGAGAGGATGTGGAGGAATAGGAACCCTCATCCACTGCTGGTGGGACTGCGGTATGGTCCAGCCACTGTGGAGGACAGTTTGGCGGTTCCTCAGAAAACTTGCAATAGATCTTCCGTATGATCCAGCAATTCCATTACTGGGTATATACCCAGAAGAACTGAAAACAAAAATACAAACAGATATATGCACACCAATGTTTATAGCGGCATTGTTCACCATTGCCAAAAGTTGGAATCAGCCCCGGTGCCCATCAACAGACGAATGGATAAGCAAAATGTGGCACATACATACAATGGAATATTACTCAGCGGTAAGAAGGAACTAAGTGCTAACACATGGAATAACGTGGATGAATCTTGAAGACCTTATGTTGAGTGAAGCAAGCCAGGCACTGAAGGATGAACAGTATATGACCTCACTGATCTGAACTGAGGAAAGTGAGCAGTCTCTGAGAACCATTGTCTGAAAGATAGGTTAACAAAGGAGAGTAAGAGAAGAGCAGGCTTTGAGCCATCTCCCATATGGACATAATCTATGGTAAAGGGATAGAGTGTGGTTGCATGTTGGGGGATGGGGCAGATGAGCGGTGGTGTTCCTGGGTTTGGTGGTACAACACTGGGGGG
>JAKSZT010037418.1:0-16014 GCA_026826555.1 Tolypeutes matacus
TCTGGTTCTGCTTTAATACCGGGAACTGGTTCTGCCAGCAAACGCTGAGTTTCCTTGATGATCCTGTGGGGCAGCCCGGCCATCTTGTCAGATCCCGAGTTCAGCCTCTGCTCTTGTCTCCAGCTCCGCTCGCCTCACGCACGAGTCAGAAAAGGGAATTTGATGGCTTTTGTGGTTTTGAAAACATGGCTTCAGGCATGGCTGGTTCCAGGGTCCCTTCATTCATTTATTCAGCCAAGGACCCAGGGCAGACTCCCATTGGATCAGTGGGGTCATGTGCCTGTTCCTACGCCAATCACAGTGACTGGAGAGGGACTGAGTGCTCTGATTGGCCAGGTTTGGGTCCCCAGGTGGGTAGGGTGAGCCCCACAGAAGTCATCTAGAAGGAGGGGAGGGGAAGGATTCCCCAGAGAGAAATGGAGGCAAATCACTCAGGGGAGAGAGAGATGAATGCTCGACTGGAAAGCAGGAGATTCTGCCCCAAGGGGATGGAGCAGTAGCAGAGTCTCTGTACCTGGATTCAGGAGGGGCTGAAGGGAGATTGGACCCTTTCCAGGGACCTGGGGCCTTGGCCCCCAGCAGACCCCTGGCAACTTCCCCTGATGGCCCAAGTGGGCTGAATTCTAGGGGTCCTGGGAGCCTGAGGCAGGGACCCTTGGCGGCAGCCAGGGTCTCCTCTCCTTGGCTGTGGGTGTTTGTTGGAGAACCTCTGGCTCCCTGGTTGGGGGGGGGCAGGATTCACCCATTCACTTCTCCATCACCTGGATCCATCTCTCCTTTCTTCAGTCAGTATTTCTAATGCCTGCTCCGGGGACCCTGCCTCCTGGAGCTCAAAGCTTCCTGTGATCAGACATGGAAATGAATGCTGGGAGGGAAAGGCCTGGATCTTCAGGGGAGGTGGGTTGGAGGAGCTGGAGGTGATGCTGGATCTGGGTAGGCTTCCTGGAGGAGGTGACATTGAACTGAACTTGAAGGGGCGAGGTGACCATCTGTGGGAGGTGGGGTAGGGAAAGAAAGGGAACACTTTCAAGGTGGCAGGTGGGCAAAAGCCCACTGGCTAAACAGAGGACAGGCTATCTGGGGAGCTGAGGGAGGTGGGGTATGGCTGAGCAGGGAGACGGGGTAGGTGGGAGGTGGCAGGGCCAGGCCCACGGGGCCTTGTAGGTTGGTCACATCAGGAATGTGACCAAGAAGCAAAAGGCTGTAGTGTCACCAAGGCTGGAGATGGAGGCTTCTTGTCAGCTTAGGCACTGTGTGACAATGGAAAAGTTAAACAACCTCTCTGAACTTCACTTTCCTCATTTCTAAAATAGGGATCCTCCTCGCTACCTCTCAGGTGTTGATTAGCACAGCTTAGCACAAGGCCTGGCACGCAGTGGGTCTTTAAGTAACAGTTATTAGTGCTCATCACCATCCTTAGTATCATAATTCCTTTTTGTATCTTAGAGCAGGTTTAGGTGCTGTGTTGGGGACTTACTGGGCAGAGCGCCCTCTGGTGAACACAGGGAACCACAGCTCAGGGAAGAAAGATGGAACCAGAGGTTTAAATTTTAATGAGACCCATCCTCCCTTTCTCCTTCCTTCCTTTCCTTCCATCCTTCCGTTCCTTCCTCACACATATTCCCTGAGGCGTTGCAGCAGGGATTTTCTGGGTCAGAGCGCCCTTTAGTGGGAAAATGGAGCTATAGCTCAGGGAAGAAAGATGGACCCAGCGGTTTACATTTGAAGGGGCTTATCCTTTCTCCTTCCTTCCCTCCCTCCTCTTTCCCTCCTTCCCTCCCTCTCTCTCTTCCTCACTTCCATTCTTATTCACACACATTTTCCAAGTGTCTCCTCCGTGCATGGCCTCGTGCTAGGCAATGCTGGGGACCCAGCTGTGACTGACAGGACTCTGGTCCTGGCCTCCTGGGTGTCCCAGCCCCAGTGGGGGAGACACAGGAATTGCCCCCAGGTAGAGCTTAGCACTGGAGCCAGGTGCTTTAGGCTAGAAATAGGCTGGGAGAGGAAGATGGGGTTCATTATGCTGGCATCCTAGGCCAGAGCTTTTCCCTGGAGGGCACTAGGGAGCCACGGAAGGGTTTAGAGTAGGGAGGAGGCAGGGTCGAGTAGGTGCTGTTGTGTGAGGAATAATGGGGAGGGTGAAAATGGGGCTGGATCCAGGGAGGAAGCTGGGGTGGGGATGGGGTGAGGGGTGGGAGGACTCATGGGGGGCAGACCATGGCAGGGGGAGAGAGGGAAGCGTCAGGGCCCCATGCCAATCCTAGTCTGAGGGAGGAGTCCCCTTCCTGCCCTTGGGGGTCGTCCCTAGTCTGGTAGTCTGATGGAGGCTTACCCACACACCTGTGGCCCTGGCCCAGGCCCTTAGCCTGATGTCACTGTCCAGAGCTCCTGTCCCTGCCCATCAGCCCAGAGTGTCTGGGCTCCCCACCCTGCCTCCCAGCAGGTTGCACCCCTCAGGCTGGCCCTGGTGGAACTGGGGGAGAATCCAGCAGGTCATTTGGGACAGGATCTGTCCTGGGCTGGGCAAAAATGATCCTCAGCTTCTACAGGAGGATGGGAGAGTGGGCGAGTGTGTGTGTGTGTGTGTGTATGGGGGGGGGCTCTGGGTCTCTGGACATGAGTCTGGGGCTCTCTTTATGGGTGGGTGGTCTTGTTTCTCTGTGGGGCTGAGGGGTGTGCAGTGTGTGTGCTTTATTCGTGAGGGACTGGTGAGGGTGACGGGGGGATCTCTGTGTGGTGTGGAGGGAAACCTCGGTGTGTGTGTGTGTGTGTGTGTGTGTGTCTGGGGTGTGTGTGTGTAGTGGGAGCTCAAACTAAAAATAGTCTTTTTCAGGCAATACACTTTTTTTTTTTTGAGGTTTTGGGGCGGGGTACCTACTTCCTCACTTCCTCCCCCACTTACTTCTCAGGCAGCTGGTGGGACTCAAGCACCCACGTCTGGGATGGGCGGCCTGTCCCCACCTGTCCCAGCCTAAGCAGGTTTTGTCTTCTTCTCGTCATTGATGGGGCGCAGCTGCGCAGGTCTAGATAAAAGCTGATTTGGAGTCAAAACCCCGCCCTGGGGACCTTAGTGAGTTTGAAGCCACATCCCCAGAGGCATCAATGGGCTGAATTTGAGGACGGGACCCTGCAGGCACCATTTCAACCCTCCTTGAGTTAAAAAGAGAGAACGTCCTTGCTGCCAGCTCGGGGTCACCAAAGCGTCCGTTCCATATCTGAGCCCTCGCCGGATGCTCACGCCAGTCGGGAGGGCAGAGGAGGTTTGGTGCCTTGGAGTGATGGACAAATTGAGACTATTCTCCACCAGCCGCCGCCAGAGAGCGCACTGGGGCGCTGGTCTCCGTAGATGACCCCTATTAAATCTTCCCCTCTCCCGATTCATCAAGAGCTAAGTCAGTTTCTCCTTCCCTGGTACCTGGGCCCATCTTACGGCTTGATTTGACCAGTAGAATTCAGCGTAAAGGATGTTGTGCGGGGAGCGGATGTGGCTCAAGTGGTTGACGCCTGCTCCCCACATGGGAGTCCCAGGTTCAGTCCCTGGTGCCTCCTAAAAAGTACACAAATAAACAAACAAACAAATGAGCTGATGTGGCTCAGTGGTTGAGCGCCAGCTTCTACATACGAGGTCTGGCGTTCAATCCCTGGCCCCAGTACCAGGAAAAGAAGAAGGAGAAGGCGAAGGAGAAGAAGGAGAAGGAGAAGGAGAAGGAGAAGAAGTTGTGCAAGCTCGAGGTGTCACCCTTAAGAGACACGGCAGCTTCTACATCTCTCCATCTCCCTCTTAGACGCCAGTTAGCATTTAAGAAGTCTGAATGTGCTAATCCCACCATGATGCCAGGAAGCCTGAGGCAGCTGCACTGTGTGAAGACAGAAATGCCAGCCAGTCCCAGCAATTAGAATCATCCTATCTGAAGTGCCAGACATGGAAGCAAAGGAAGAATCTTGGCCATGACTTCTCCGGTAGCTGTTCTTCAGCAGAAGACCCACTTTGCAGAATCGTGAGAAATGGTCTGTTTTGTAGCAATAGATGACATCCACTCAAAACCCATCCATGGCTCCCACCTCAGAGAAAAAAAACAACGTTGTTATATAAAGAACTGCTACAACTCAACCAAAAAGACAAATAGCCCAATTAAAAAACGGGCAAAGGACTTGAATAGACATTTCTTCAAAGAAGATGTATAAATAGTCAATAAGCACATGAAAAGATGCTCATCATCATTCGTCATCAGGGAAATGCAAATAAAATCAAAATCGCAATGAGATACCACTTCAGCCCCATTAAGGTGGCTATTGTTTTAAAAATTAACAGAAAATAATAAGTGTTGGCACAGATGCAGAGAACTAGGAACACTTACTCATTGTTGGTGACATCATAATATGGTGCAGCTATTACGGGAGTCAGTTTGGTGGCTCCTCAGAATGTTGACCATAGAATTACCATATGACCCAACAATCCCACTTCTTGGCATATACCCTAAAGAATTAAAAGCAGGGACTCGGATATTTGCACGCCAATGTTCTTCGCAGCATTATTCACAGTAGCTGACAGGTGGAAGCAACCCAAGTGGCCATCAACAGATGAATGGATAAACCAACGGTGGCGTGGACACACAGTGGAATAGCATTCAGTCGTAAAGAAGTCGTGAGAAAGAATGAAGTTCTGATGCATGGGTGAACCTGGACATAAGCCAGACACGAAAGGACAAATATTGTGTGATCTCACTTAAATGAGATACCTAGAAGAGGCAAATTTCATAGGGACAAGTTACCAGGGGTAGATTACAGATTACCAGGGGCCAAGGAGGTGGGTGGGAAGAGAGAGTTTATTGTTTCAGGGGTAGAGAGTTACTGTTTGAGGTGAAAAAGAAGTTGGGGTAATGGATATTGGTGATGGTAACACAATATTGTGAGTATAACGAACACCACTGAGTTGTACACTTGAAAGTGGTTAAAATGGGAGCTTGAGGTGTATACATGTTACCATAAAAAAAAAAAAAAAAAGCCAAAGCTGTTACACAGCCCACAAAATCCGGAATTTCCTTCTGCTCCTCAGACACGCCAAGCTCCCCTATGGGTCTTGGCACTTGCTGGCCAGCGGCCCTCAAGTTGCCTCCAGATCTCCCTGTCTCCTTCCTCAGCTCCTTCCATTCTCTGCTCTGATGTTATCTCCTCAGTGGGGTCCTCTCTGGGCACCCTTGCTCTCTCTGTCCCCTTGGTACTGAGGTAGTTTTTCCATCGCACTTACCATCATCTGATGCACTGCATTTTACTTCTTATTATCTGTTCACACCACCTAGGGCATCGGCTCCATGAGGGCAGGGACTTTTGTCTTTTTTGTTCATTGCTTTCTCCCAAGTGCCTGGAACAGGGCATGGCACACAGTAGGTGCTTGTGATGGTCAATTTCACGTGTCAGCTTGTCTAGGCTAAGGTGCCGAGTTGTCTCTTTGAGCAAGCACTGGCCTGATTGTCTCTGTGACAGCGTCTCGTAGATGGATTAGCATCCACAGTCAGCTGATTTTTTTTTTTTTTTTTTAGGAGATAACTGGGGCTTGAACCCAGAACCTTTTACATGGGAAGCAGGTGCTCAAAGCACTGAGCTACACTGGCTCCCTACAGTCAGCTGATTTTCTCTACAGTCGATTGCATCTACACTCAACAAAGGCGATCGCCCTCAGCCATGAGGAGAATCTCCTCATCCCGATCTGTTGACGCTCTTAAAGCCGGAACGGGGGATTTCTGAAATCAGGAAGAATTTCTATCTCAACCTCAGTCAACCAGCTTCTCCTGGGGAGCCATCGTCACCTTCACTGGCATTTCCCACCTGCAGACTGCCCTCTGGAATCCCCATGAGACAATCCCTATAAGAAATCTCTTTATATTTCCGTAGATGTATCTCCTGTTGGTTCTGTTTCTCTGGAGAACCCTGACTTATACAGGGCTCAATAAACATTTGTCAAGGCTGAAACCGAGCAGTGTGGTTAAGTCAACCACCTATATCTCAAGTTTTAAAAAAGTAGCTAGATAGACAGACAGTCAGACAGACCGAGAAGCTGGCATAGTGAAGGCCCAGTGTGATGGTTAGGCTAATGTGTCAACTCGGCCAGGTAACTGTGTCCAGGTGTTAGGTCCAGCAAGCACTGGGCTAATTGTAATACAAGAGCATTTATGGACTTCGGTCACCAGTGAGTTTACTGCATGGATGGCTGATTACATCTGCATCAATCAGGGAGATTGCATCAGCAATGGGTGACGCTTTTATCCAATCAGTTGAATGCCTTAAAAGGGAAATGATTTCAACGTTCAGAGAGAATTTCCCAGCTCCTAGTGATCCCACTTCCAACCCCAGACAGCTCAGCGCTGTCACCCCCTCCCACAGCACTTCACATGTCTCCTTTTTGACATGTTACAACTTAGTTGAGTGCTTGCTCCCACCTTTACTTTTCAGCGGTCCTATGCCTCCTTCTCCATTGCTGATTTTTTTTTTTGAGGTAACTGTGGCAGGGGATTAAACCCAGGACCTCGTATGTGGGAGGCCGGTGCTCAACCACTGAGCTACATTGGCTCCCCTGAGTTCTTTTCTTTTTTCCATTTGTTTGCTTGTTTATTTTATTTTATTTTAACAGTTTATTGAAGTATATCATTCATACATGAACATACATAAACTATAAGTGTTCAGTAAACATTGTGAACTTACAAAACAAACATGCGTAACATCACACAGGGCTCCCACCCATCACCCCCCCCAAACACCCTGCATTGTTGTGAAACATGTGTTAACAAATCATGAAAGAGCATCGTCAAAGTATTACTACTATCTATAGTCCGTATCTTCCTCCATTATACATTTTTTTAAAAGTATTTATTTATGTATTTACTTTTATCCATTTTTAACCGCCCCCCCCCATTTTTGCTGTTTCTGTGTCCATTCACTGGGCAACTCTCTGTGTCCGTTTCCTGCCCTCTCTTCTCATCCTTCTTCTCCTGTCTTCACTGGGATTCGACCCCTGGAACCTCTGATGTGGGAGAGAGGTGTCCTACTGCCTGCGCCACCTCAGTTCCAGGTTTTTTGGTGCCTCTCGTCTTGGCTCTCCCTTGTGTTACTCTCCTGTTATGTCGTCATCTTGCTGCGTGGCTCGTAGGGCCTAGCGGCCCACGTGCCTTCTATGTTTTTCTTTTTTTTAAAAATTTTTACCGGGAGGTCCCGAGGATCGAACCCAGGTCCCTCTATAAGGGAGATGGACACCAAACCACCTGAGCCACATCCACCCCCTGCTATATCTCTTAAGGTTGACCAAATATACCCAAAGTTACAGTCTTTTCCCATACAGGATGGTCATATAATAAATCAGGCTTAGTTTATCACCAGCATTCTAAAAACCAGACCTAGGGAGAACAACTAGGTCTAATAGAGTGAATGTTTAGCGTACCCTGATTATCACAAAATCAGGACAGCGAGAATATTCATAATTTATCTTATTTTTTAAGGAGGCACGAGGGATAGAACCTGGGACCTCCCATGTGGGAAGCAAGCACTCAACTGCCTGAGTCACATCTGCTCCCCATTGCTGATTTTTTAATAAAGAATTTGTGAGTTTACAGAGGAGTCGTGCATAAAATACAGAATTCCCATCTGCCACCCTATTTTCAACTCCTTGGCCATTGCTGATTTTAATGTGTCCTTTCACTGGGCTAAACCCTAACCCCAGGTCTTAGGGCTTGGTGAGTTCTGTGAGTCCTGACAAAACAGTGAGGCTTGACTTGGGGAACCCCCGACACACAGCGTGTCCTTCTATACATTTTCTTACACTTTGCAAATACACATGGACAGCAGGGCCATCACGCAGGCATCATCTGTTAAAAACCAAAACCCCTAGAGAGAGCTTAAGAGCCTGGGCACTGGGTCAAGCCAGCCTTGGGTTCATCTCAGCTCTGCCAATCCTGGCTGTTTGGCTTTGGGCACGTCAGTTAGGCTCCCTGCGACTCAGTTTCCTCATCTATAAAATGAGAATGCTCCTACTAAGGCCCATCTTGCAGGGCTGTGGTGAGCAGTGACGAGAAGGCCAGGGTGGCCAGGCCTGAGTCTCCCCAAAACTGAGGGGAAAGGAGGCTCTGGCTTGAACCCCAGTCCTGTCCGCCTCCATCTGCAGGGATTGGGTTAAATAAGGTATGGGTCGCCCAGGGGAAGTGGAAACAGCTCTAACGCTCCTATTGTGGGATCATCTAGAAGATGAGCTGTCCTGGGAAAAATTCAGGGAGAGAACGGTGTGTCCAGATGCTAAGAGGGGAGAGTTCCACGATCCCCTGCTCAGAGCTCCAGCCCCAGCTTCCTCCCCTGACCTTCCCCCCACCTCCACCCCTGCCCACCCCAGGGTGTTCCCCAGAAAGGGCTTTTCTGCTCAGGGCCAGCTGAGGCTTCCTTTAACTCCAGGGCTCTCTCCTGCACTGTCCCCAAACTAACCGCTTAACACCCAGCTCTTCAACCTCTCTGTTCTTCCTCTACCCTCTTCCTCCCCCTCCTTCCCTTTCACGATCCCTAAAAGTATTTTGAAAAACCACGTCCCCCACCGTATTTTACGTTGATATCCCCAACTTTTCATTACGTAAGTTGGAATCAGCTTTTCTGTTTGTTTTACTAATAAGAGGCTAAAAACTCTAAATGTTTTCTAAGGTGGAACATGATGAGGCTTGCCTGAGGTTGGAATAAATATTTCACGGTCCACTTTTTTTTTTGGGGGGGTGGGGCGGAGATACTGGGGATTGAACCCAGGACCTTGTACATGGGAAGCAGGTGCTCAACCTCCAAGCTACACTCTCTCCCCTCGTGGTCCATCTTGAAGTGAATGGAGTCCCACTATAAACATCACCCCTTAGCTTGCTTTCCTACCACTCAGCGACAGAACGTAGTCATCTGCCAGGCAGATCAGCGGGGCCCAGCTCACTCCTAATTCTCACATGACAGTCCACAGAGAGGCTGTGATGTCATTTATTTACTCTTCTCACCACTGTAATTACATGATTAATATCTGATCCCCTAAAGTGTCAGCTGGTCCCTGGTCTGACGTGGTCACAGCTGTATCCCAGTGTATTAGTCAGGGTTCTCTAGGGAAACAGAATCAACAGGAGATAGCTGTCAATAATAGGAGATTTTATGAGTCTCTCATGTGACCGTGGGGATGCACAAGTCCAGGTTCCACAGGCAGGTGCAAACCAGGGGCTCCGATGAAAGTCTGATGAAAGGTCCTTGATGAGTTTCTGGGAGACGTTGGCTGTCCAAAGATGAGCTGGAAATTCTCTCTGAATGTTGAAATCACTTCCCCTTTTAAGGCATTCAACTGATTGGATAAAAGCGTCACCCATTGCTGATGCAATCTCCCTGATTGATGCAGATAAAATCAGCCACCCATGCAGTAAACTCACTGGTGACCAAAGTCCATAAATGCTCTTGTATTACAATTAGCCCAGTGCTTGCTGGACCAAACACCTGGACACAATTACCTGGCCGAGTTGATACATTAGCCTAACCATCATACCCAGTAACATGGATTTTCTGCTTTTGATGAATGAATGAATGAATGAATGAATGAATGAGTGCTTACGAGGGATGTTGCTGCTGAAAGTCTGCCCAGCATAGCTGTTCGGATCAGGGGTTTAGAGTCACAGAGACCTGTCCTATGTTGAAATCCCTGTCTCATCACTTCCCAGTTGAGTGGAATTGGAAAAGACACCCCACCCCACCCTGTCACACACATGCACTCAGAGTCAGATTTCTCATCTGAAAAAGATAATAGCAGTCCTGATTTTACAGCAACATATTCAAGGGCTTTATATCCGGTGCCTGGGACAGAGTGAGCCCCTGGCAAGGTGTGTGTGACGTTATGATCACACACACCCTCCTCTCTCCCTCCCGCCCTCCCGCCCTCCCTCCTCCCTTCCCTTCCTTCTTTCAAAAAAAAAAGGCTGGGAAACGGATGTGGCTCAAGAGGTTCGGCGTCCGTCTACCATATGGAGAGACCGGGGTTCAATCCCCGGGACCTCCCGGTAAAAAAAAATACCTTCAGAGATCACAACTGTGGAAGAACCATGAGCCCTATTAAAAAAATTAGCATTGGGGGGGGGCAGTAGAAGAAGAGACAACAGTGAGAAAATGGGCAAAGCCCTCCAATGGGCAGTTGATGGAAGGGAATTCCAGAAAAGCTAACCAGCCTACCCAGAGATGTGTAAAGCCATTTGTAGTCAGAGAACAATGAGCTACCACTTTATCCCCATGGACAGGTCAATCTTAGAAGACTGGGTCATGCCCGGTGTTGTGGGAGGACGTTGGAGGTACCGGAATCCTTGTGCACACATGGTGGAAGCGCAGACAAGGGCTGCTGTTGCACAAGGCAACTGGCAGGACTTGGGGGACTTATGAATATAAAGACCCTATGGCTCAGCCTTTCTGTTCCTGGTACCTCTATGCCAAGGACAGTCTCACTTAGCACCATAAGAGGAAGAGTGTGAGGAAGTTTATCAGAGAATATTTTGTGGTGTGTGTGTGTGTGTAGGAGATGGAGATGGGTATGTACTGGTTACTACTGCTGCGTAACAAAACACCCCAAGTTTAGTGGCTTAAAACAACAACATTTTTATTATGTTCACAGATTCTGTGAGTGAGGAATTAGGACAGTGCACACTGGGGATGGCTTCTTTCAGTTCCACAGTGTCTGAGGTCTCAGCTGGGTCACTCAATCTATAGCTAAGGTCCGGAATCATCTGGAGGCTTTGGCTGGTGCCTACTCTGGGATGACTTTGAAGACTGGACTTCGCTGGAGCTATTGATTTGAATGCCTACATGTGGTCTTGTGCTTCCTCACAGCATGGCAGCTACCTTCCAAGCAGGACTCCCCTGGGAGGGAGAGCCCCAAGAGCGATTATTCCAAGAGAACCTGGCAAAGGCCTTTTATGACTGGCCTGGGAGGCCACAGAGCACCACTTCCGACATATTGCATGTGTCAGAGCCATCATAAGCTCACCCAGATCTAGGCTCCAGGAAAGGTGGCATAGGTCCCACCTTATGGGCTCAAAAGAATTTGCAGCCATATTTTAAAACTGCCATTGGTGTCTCTCCCTGCGGGAGAGGACAGTAAAAAGGGAAAAGTGATGGCTGCTCTTCTGTGAGCCCCACTCAGCAGGAACGGCTGCAGACGGGATTGCACCTGGTACGAACCTGGGTCAATCTGAGACACGGAACCACAGAGTGATTTAATGAAAATGAGAAACAGGAGGTAGGTGATACAAAACACGTTATGAAAATTCAAAATAGATGCTCCTCCCCCCAAAAAAACCAGCAATGCACATTTTGCAGGAGAACATACAAATAAAGGATAGACATTAAAAAAAAAAAAAGGCAAAGAGTCTGCAAGTGAAGAGGAGTGAGGATAAAAGGAATTTAAACACGGGAGGCAGGTGGAGTCAGCAGCTCTTTGGATATCCTGAAAGGCACGTGCGCCATTGCGACCCAGCCACAAGGGAGTTAAATTAATTTTGCGTTGAGGAGGTACAGATCTGGTTTCCCCGGCAACAGTGCTGTAGAGGCTAAGGGGGTTGGTGCAGAATGACAGTGGCATGGAAGCAACCTGGCCGGTGCATTTAACTCCCATGATTCAACTATGATGTGCTAGGGAAAAACAACCCCCTCAGAAAATACCTTTTCTTTTTTTTTTTTTAAATCAGGGGACCTGGAGAGCTGGCTTTTATATTCAAACTATTTGGTCTCAAGCCTGGCCCTTTTATTAAAAATTACCAAGGATTCCAAAGAGCTTTTGTTTATGTGGATTATATCTGTCGATATTTACCATATTAGAATTTTTAAAATGAGAAATTAAATGAATATTTATTTATTGACATTTAAAAATAGCAATAATAAGTGTATGGTACGTGTTCACACAAATGACATATTTTTAATGAAAACAGCTATATTTTCCCAACCACCCCCCACAAAAGCATTTAATGCGCCCTTTTCTTCCTGCTGTTTCCACGGGTAGAATATTTCTTTGGGAGGGAACGGCTAGATGGGTCGCTGCGCCATCGCCATCGAAGTGGGGGGGCCACAGCTTAGGGCAAATCCTGCGAGAGGCTGCACGGATGTTTCAGGGCTCCCGGTGGTCGGCCCGGCTGGTCGTTGCCCAAGACTGTGCCCCTGGACCCCCGACATGGGCCTTCTGTAGCTCCCCAAGGGCCCCCAGCTTCTTGAGGCCAAGCCCTCTTCTGCGGGCTTCTGAGGGTCTCTACAATTTTCTACTCTGTCTGGGCGCCCTCCCGCTCTCCCCGCCACCAGGAGAGAAAGGACTGGGTGCTACCTCAGGGGGACAGAGCAGCCAGAAACCTGAGTGAAGAGGGCGAAGCACTGCACCTGCTTCTCCTGAATAAACGTGGATTGAAGCTGGATGGAATTGTGCAGGAAGTGGGGCAGGGCTCTGGAAGAGGCCTAAAATGCTGGCATATTTAGTGACTAATCAAGCTGTGGCAAAACGAAACAACAAGAATAAACCCTACTCTGTGTGTCTGCAGGTGGAACAGAGCTGGGTTCTGGGCTTAGATCCGTGTAAACTGATCTTTACAGACTGAATGATGGGGGCCAAGTCTCAGCTCAGGGCTGTGCACGCGTGTCAGTCGCCCTCCCCCAGGCCAGCACGGAATGCCTCTCTTGTCCCACTACCCCAAGCACCCCCAGCCTCCATGTTTCTAAAATGTCCCCCAGGAGCTGAACTGCCCCCATTAACGAGCCCCCAAAATCTTTGGGGAGATGGACTCCCGCCTGCCCCTGCACCCGGGGCTGCTTGTACAAACCAGCTCCTGTCCTGGGATGGCCTCTCCTTAGGCTATCGTCCAGCGTGTCACTCTGTGCTTTAACACGGTGATCGCGGTAACAGGGCTGGGCCCTGGGCAAACTCACACAGGTAGCATCTCTTGAATCCTGACGGTCACCAGATAAGGTGGGGGTACGAAGGAAAGGCTCACACTGACAGCGCCTCGAGGGAAGCCAGAAAAAGGCTCCCACTCTGAACTGACGATGGCTAAGAAGTGCCCCTTCAGTTCGTGTCGCGGCTCAGCAGAGTCACCGTATGACCCAGCAATTCCGCTCCTAAGTCTGTATCCAGGGGAAACGAAAAAATATGTTCCCACAGAATCTGTACCCAGCATTGTTCATAATGGCCAAAAAGATGGAAAGAACCCAAATGTCCATCAGCTGGTGAATGAACGAAGGAGACATGGCACGTCCGTACCAGGGAATGTGACCCAGCCCTCAAAGGGAATGCAGTCCTGACGGAGGCTGCGGCACGATGAACCATGGGAATGGGATGCTGATGAGAGACGCAGGCACAAAGGAGCACCTGCTGCGAGACTGTGTACATGAGATGTCCAGCAGAGGCAAAGCCACAGAGACAGAAGGCAGATTAGTGGTTTCTGTCTGGGGGCGGGGAGGGAAGCAAATGGGGAAACTGGGGGGTGACAGCCATGGGGTGGGAGTTTCTTTTTGGGGTGATGAAAATGTTCGAAAATTGATTACGGTGACGACTCCGTGAATATCCTAAAAGCTGGTGAATTGTACACTTTAAACTGGCGAACTGTATGGTATGGGAATTATATCTCAGTAAAGCTGTTATTTAACAAAAAGAAGGGGGGGGGCGGGGAGTGTTCCTCCCAGCAGATGCACAGTGAGGCCGTACCTGGGCAGGGCGCAGCCCTCACCTGGCTCGCAGCTGAGCCCCCTGGGCAAGGCCACTTAGCTTGACCTGGGGCCTTGCAGCTTGGGAGGCCAAGTCACTTCAGGGAGAATAAACCCATCTGCGGTGGGTGGGCGAGGGGCTTGTTAAGACTATGAGGCTCTGACCAGCAGGTCCTGGGCCTTGGACTCTGCATTTTCAGAAGGCCCTTGCCCACCGGTCATCTACATTAGGCTCAGAGACATGCCAGCCTCTTGTGCCTCTCTTTGCTGTTGTTTTTTTTTTGCTGGTTTTACAGGCTTCAAAATAACACAGGGGTAGGGAAGCGGCTGTGGCTCAATCAGTAGGGCTCCCGTTTACCATATGGGAGGCCCCGGGTTCGGTTCCCGGGGCCTCCTGTTGAGGGCAGGCCTGCCCGCACGGCGTGGTTGGGTGACCCAGCGAGCACAAGCAGCAAGGGGGGGATAAATGAATAAATAAATAAAATCTTTAAAAAAAAAATAATAACACAGGGGCGAATACGCATGTGCTCACTCTGTCCACATGCACACACACACACGCGTGCGTGCACACACACTCTCACACACACGCACACACACACACATCCGTAACGAATTCCTCATGTGGCCACTGAGCACTTAAAATACAGCTGCTCCGTCATATATATGTGGATTCATCAAAGCGTCAAATATATTCTTAAAACTCATGTCACCTCTTTCTTTTTATTTACTGGAGGTGACAACTAGGAAGTGACACAGTTTGGATGTGGCTCCCTTTGGGGCTCGCATTATCTCTCTTTAAGTGATGCGGCTGGAGAGGGAAGGGTAACAGATCCATTTGGGGTTTGGGAAGGGGAGAGGAGGAGAGAAAAGCAGGGAAAATAAGAGCTGCAGAGAGAGAGGAGGGGGCATGGGAGTGAGTAAGCGGTTTGTCCTGGGCCCGGTTGCCATGGTAACCTTGCAGTAAATTCTCTTCCTAGGCAAAAAACCTACGGTGTTTTAGTTCCCTATTTATTTGTTTATTGAACAAATGCTTATATAACAGTAAGTTCTCAATAAATAAGCCACAAGCCAACTATGAGCCAGCCTGTCTTCTAAGTGCTTTCATGGATTATCCCCCTTTAAAACTCCGTGGGGTAGGGGACCACGGGGTCACCATTTTCCAGAGGAGGAAACCGAGGCACAGAGAAGCTCAGGAATGAGCCCAGAATCACAGAGGGGAAGGGGTGGGGGAAGGTGAACCCAGCAACTTGGCCACAGTGCCTAATTCACACAGAGGAGGGGACAGCCAGGTGGGTGGACGATGGACGGTGAAGCTGGTGCAAGGCTGGAGTGGCTGCTGGCACGACTGGAGAAAATGCTTTCTGGAAGAATCCACATCCAATCTCACTAATGATCTCACACACACACAACCATATACAAATCATAGGTTCACATGTACTCGCATAATTACAAACCCAGGAATAGATACAGGAGTGAGGACTGGTCCCATTGACTGCGGCCTGTCAGCACCCAGAATGAGGCCTGTTCCCGCTGACTGAGGTCTGTATCTTCTGACTGAGGTCTCTACCTCCTGAACGAGGCCTGAATCTTGTACCCCAAGAGTGAGTCTTGGCTCCTCCGTGTGAGGCCAGTACCCCTTGGTGATGTATGCTAACTCCACTTGGACCCTGAGAAGGAGAACCTGAAATCCCCTCCGAGGCTGGTACCCTCCCGACTGAGGCCTCCATCCCCGGAAGGTGGCCTGGTCTCCCTGAGTGGTGTCCAGCCCCCCCTGATTTTGCTTTTTCTTTCTTTATCTTTTTTTGCTGAGCGAGCTGCCCCCGCGTTCTCCTTTCCCTCGGGTCCTTTACGAGCTCAGACCTCTTGAACGCAGACCCTCGGTCCAGCCTGCGGCGTTGCTATGGACACGGGGACCTGCGTGGGGGGGAGGGGAAGGCAGGGGAGAGTCGTCTGCGCAGGCGCGAGGCTTGCGGTCCCGTCGCAGCGGAACTGCTGAGAATTTAGCGGCGGCTGCGCGCTCAGTGTCGGCGGGAGCGGGGGCGAGCGGCGTCTCCCGGCCCCGCGGCCTCCCAGGTGCGGTAGGCCCCGCCCGCCCTCAGCACCTGGCCAGGTGCCGAGCCCGGTAGACACCTGTCAGAGACAAAGGAGGCTGCGGCCGCCCCGAGGGACTGCACCTGGGCAGCCGCCCAGAGCCGGGCCAGCCCCGTCCCGGGGCCGAGCGCGGAGCGTAAGCCCCCTGCGGATTCCCGGACAGCCCTGGGGAGGGGGCCGCGGGCCGCCAGGCGGCGGGAGCCCCGAGCC
>JAKSZT010037422.1:0-11379 GCA_026826555.1 Tolypeutes matacus
CGCGGGGGCCCGGGCGCGCCGCCCCCCGCGGCCGCGCCGCCGCCCTGGGCGCGCTTCTCGGCCTGGCTGGAGTGCGTGTGCGTGGTCACCTTCGACCTGGAGCTGGGCCAGGCGCTGGAGGTGAGCCGGGTCGAGGCCCTGCCCGCCGCGCCCCGCGCTCCTGAGCGGGCGCCACCCCGGGCCGCCCTCGGCTCCCCCCTGCCCTCCCCTGCCCTCCCCTCTTGCCCCCTTGCCCAGGCCGCCGCTCCCCACTCCTGTGGGGCCCGACAGAGCTCTCGGGTTTGGGACCTCCCGGTTCACTCAGAATCAAGTCCAAACTCCAGGGGCCCGCCCGGCCTGCCCCTCCGCCCTCATCTTCGCTCCTCCCGGCCTTGTGCGTCCACACTCCGCTCACCCTTTGCCTCCAGCCGCGCGCCGGGCCAGCGGCGCCCCCCAGAGTGGCTGGCAGTGTGCAGGCCGGGGCGCTGCCAGCGCAGGGAGCCCGCCTGGCGGGTGGAGGTGCCTCATCACTGTCAGGAACCTTCCCAGAGCCCGGGCCCTCCGTGAGCAGCGAGCGCCGGGTCCCGAGCTGCACGGCTGCGTGGTGGCCCAAGGGGTGCCGTCTCAGGCCTGGCTGAGAAGCCCAAAGCCTTCTAGACAGAAATAGCCAGCCTAGCGGGGAGCCCCTCTTGCTGGAGTCTGTGTTCCTCTTCCACGCCGGCCCCACAAGGCTCGCCCTGTTGCTGACACCCCCATTTGACAGGGTTACCTGGAGCCCAGAGCGCTGTAGTCCATTGCCCAAGGCCACCCGGCTGCTGTGCGGCCCCATTCTTGTCCCTACCCTGTGTTGTCCCATTGTTTCCCTAGAAAGCTACAGGAAAGGGTAAGAAGCGTTTCTGTTTCCTTGTGTAGTTTTGGATTGACTTGTGACGCTGCCTGGAAGGGCACAGTCCTAAAACTGCCGTCCCTCCAAACACCAGCCGCAAGTTTGGGGGTCCCCAGGGCCATTCTTACTTCTGACCAGCTGGCTACAAGTTTAGGGGTCCCCGCAGACTCCCTCAAGTTTGATAAATTGTTACAGTTTTCTTACATCAAATTATACCCACCAAAGGAGGAGATGCCTAGAGGCAGTCTGGGAGGGTCTTGAGCAGGAAGCCCCATTTTCCCTGGGGACGCTTACCTGCCTGGCTCGGAAGCCTGACAGGCGGAGCACTTGGGACCAGGAAAGCTCACTGAGCTTGGGGCCAGGTTTGTAGGCATGATTGATCCAATCAGTGCCCTTGGGGTTGAACTCAGCCCCCAGCTCCCTCCCCTCCCTGAGGTCAGAGGTTGGGAGGTCATTCTGAAGTGAAGTGGCTTAAGGCTTCACCCTCCAGCCCTGGGGTTGGTCCCCGCCCTGAGCCACCTCTTTAGCATGAACTGTCATGTGTGGTGTGTGTGGTGTGTGTGTGTGTGTGTGTCCACAGGAATAACAAACATGTCCCATCAGGGGGAATTCCACAGGTCACGCCCCAGGAGCCCAGACAGGCCCGTCTGTCTCAGGGTAAAATTCCTCTTGTAAACATAACCATTCAGAAAGTTACCCTAAGCCAGCTGTGTGTGGTTGGCTTCCTGGACTTTGCTGGGGACCCAGGGCCACTCTGAAATGCCCTGTGGCAGTGACCTGGGCAGTGATCCAGTCCATCCTCAGGAGGGCAGCCCAGCCCCCTCTGCCTGTTGTCCTTCCTGCACGTCATCAGAACCGCCGAGCCCCCGGGATGCTCACTGACACACAGCTCGGTGCAGGGGGCAGAGGTGGGGGTCTGCTTTCCAGGAGCACCTTCCAGCTCATGGGCATCAGGCAGAGGGTCTTGGAGGAGGAGGAGGCAGCCAGACAGGGAGGGGAGCTGCTTCAAATGGCCTGGCTGCTAGTAGGACAGGCCCTCACCTCCAGGAGCTCACAGGGTGCCCAGGAGCAGCCAGGCAGTGGTCCACACAGAGAGGAGTGGGCTCAGGTGGGCGTGGGCAGCCTAGGCAGAGGCCGAGAGGGGAGGCACGGCCAGCAGGGAACACCCCTAGAGAGCCGCTAACTCCTGGTCTCAGGGAGCCCTTGGCAGTCCTAGGACCCCATAGAGCTTTCTGCTCACGTGGCTACACCTGTCGATGCTCACTATACTAGGAATTAAAACGTTTTTAGCTTCTAAAATAAATTTCTAGAAACAATTAATGTCCTATATATTAACATAAATAACGTGTTCTTTTGAAAATTACTGTATTTTCCAAAACAATTTTCTGAGAAGAGTGGCATTGTTCTACATTTTTGCAAATCTTTTAGATACCTGACTTAATAGAAGACAGCTGGAATCTCATGTCAGGTTCTTCAGTCTGTTGCGACAGAACATGCCAGAGCCCCTAGAAGCCTGTGCTGTGCACTACTGAGAATATGGGCAAAGAAGGCGACTACCAGGCTTGTGCGGTCCCAGGGCTGCCGCGCCTAGCACCACCAGCTGGGTGGCTGAAACGGGCTCCCTCGGGAGCCAGGGGCGGCTGCCACCTGACTCAGGCGCAGCCTCCGCCGTGCAGCCGTCTTCTCTCTTCTCCCACCGTGCCCTAGTTTCCTTTTAGAAGGCCGGCAGTCGTGCAGGGTTAGAGCCCACCCTAACAAGTTTGGCTTTATCTTAACTAGTAGCGTCTCCAAAAACCTGGTTTACACACAGGATATGGACATGGGACTAGGGGTGGGACTTGGATATATGTTTTGGGAGAACACAGTTCAATCCATAGTGATACAAAAATAATTTTGAACTCACAGACCCCCTGACAGGGCACTGGGACCCCTCCCCAGGTGTCCCCAGAGCACACTTTGAGAAACATTATATTAGAGGCATCTTCTCAAACAAATGTCACCCATTTTTTTTTGCTCAGGGGCCTCTGCTACTTCCTTAGGGAACAAGCCTTGGGGGACCGGCGAGCAAGGGTGCACCTGGACTTGCGGGCCTAGGTGGGGGAGGGCCACCACGCAGCCCCATGCGTCTCCCCCTCCATCCCTTCACCACTCCTCCAGGTGTGCCTCACCTGGCCTGCTTGACCTGCCCCAAGAGGGTGTGCTCAGCCTGTGAAGGGGGCTTCCCTGGCCAGGCATTGAGGGTCCTGGCACGGACCCAGAGCTCTGGAACCAGGCCCTGCTCTTGGTGCAGACCCTGCCAAGCACCCCGAGGGGCTCAGGCCCCACAAGCTCCCTCCCCCAGCTCCCCACTCACCTCCGTGGCCACCCCGTTCTTGGCTGTGACTGCACTTCCCCTAACGCTGGGATTCCAGGATCAGCACACTTGCCGACCTCGGAAAGGCCTAAGGGGTGTGTCCACACGCCCCACACGTGCTCCATTTTCGGGTAGCTTACAGGGAAACAGGACAACTGGGAGCGCTGCAGGGCCCCAGGGGTTCTGGGCACACCCCAGAAGCAGCCCCATTTCAGCCAAAACCCGTAGGGCAGGCAGTGGTGAGGAGGGAGGCCTTCTGCCCCCTCCCCGCCGAGCAGCTCGGGGCTGCCGGGTCCCAGGTGTCCCACAGGGAGCTGGGTGCTGCCCCCCCACGGGCATGCACTGCAGGGTCTGCTCCGCCGCAGGATGCTTCTAGCGCCACACGAGAGCGCTGCGGGGCAGGGCCTTCCACTGGGGGGCAGGCAAGACGGTGCGGGGCACCAGAGCGGGTGCAAGGCCGAGGGGCGAAGACGCCGGGAACCGGCCCCCCATCCGGGTCGCAGGCCTGCCCTGGGGGAGGCGGCATGGCCCTGGCTGCGACGCCGGGTGCGAGGCGGTTGGGGGCCTGGCCCCGGTCCGCCGAGGCCAGTGGGGGCGGGTGGCCGTGTGAGGGGAGCCAGGGTGAGCCAGGGAGGCTGGCAGGGGGTCGTCTGCAGCCTGTGGGGTGAGTGGCCTGGGCAGGCAGCACCAGCAGGGCACCCGCTGGCCCGGGGCGGGGGCGGCGCGGCGTCACCGGTGCCCTGTCCCCTCTGCAGCTGGTGTACCCTAGCGACTTCAGGCTCACGGACAAGGAGGTGGGTCTCCGTCCCTCTGGGGGCAGGTGCAGCCCAGGAGCCCCTCAGCACTCACTGGGCTTTCGTATCTTCCAGAAAAGCAGCATCTGCTACTTGTCCTTTCCTGACTCCCACTCAGGTAGGCCACTCCAACGCACCCCAGGACCTGGACGCTGACTCGGGGCTGGGGGCGGCTGGGTGAGGGCCCAGGCCAGGGGTGTTCCAGGGGCTGCAGTGATGGACTCGCCGTGGAAGAGGTCACGTGGCAGAGGGCGCGGCAGGGTCCAAGCCCTCCCTCCAGGCCCATCCCCGTCCCCCAGGGGACACAGGTCTCTGCCGGCCGCTCTGGGCTGGTTTCCTGGTCTGGGGGCACAGCCGGGGTCTGTTGTTGCTCATAGCAGGCGGGCTGCCGCTTTCCCTTAGGCTGGGTCTGCCCTCACCTTGGGGTGGGAGTCTGGTGGCAGGTGGGACCGACCTATGATGTCACCAGGAACTACAGCCATGGGGCCCAGCCTGGACTCGGGGTGACAGGGCCACGTCCTCCCCAGGCGTCCTTGGGGACACCCAGTTCAGCTTCCGCATCCGCCAGTCTGGAGGGCAGAGAGGGCCCTGGCATGCCGAGGACCGGCTCTACAACCAGGCGGCCCCCGAGGCGCTGCAGGTGAGCACTGGCCCCCCGGCCGCCGGGCCGCCTCTCTGCCCTGGCCCACGGCCCTCCAGGCTCAGGAGAGGTGCTGCCCAGGCCCACCGGGCAGGGCTGCCACCCACCACAGCGGGGCCTGCCTTGCGGCCCCCGGGGCTCTGTCCGTGGCCCCGAGCCACTCAGGACCGCGCAGGCCGAGCCTCGCTGTGTCAGCAGGGGCGACTGCCTACCTCCTGAGCCAAGGATCCCGGCCGGACCACCGGCCTCCACCTCGGTGGCCGGGCTGGCCCAATGGCTGTGCTGTGACCAGAAGGCAGCAGCTCTCGGAGCCTCTTATTTCCAGCAGTCCCTGCCCTGTTTCTTTCCCGCCAGCCCTGGGCCCAGCCCCCACTGTGGAGAGCAGGGGGCAGCCTCAGCAGGGTGGTGTGGGAGCCGGCGCATTTGGGGCCGCTCTGCCAGCCCCGCAGTTCTCTCCTTCCAGAGGGAGGCGGCCCACTACTTCGGCTACGTGTACTTCAGGCAGGTGAAGGACAGCTCCGTGAGGAGGGGCTACTTCCAGAAGGTGGGTGGCCTGCAGAGGCTGGGGGCAGCGGGAGGTCTTGGGGTGGGCCAGGTGCCTGCGTCCCCCCACCCCATGTCCAGGGCGGCCCCGCTCCTCGCGGCTGGCTGGAGGGGCCCTCGCTGCATGCCGGGGTCAGGCCAGCCTCCGCCTTGGACTCGCCGGGGCGCCTGCTTCCCTTTGAGCCCAGCCCCACCCTGCTGTCTTCTGGGGTCTGGGGCGGGTTTTGCATTTTCTCCTACCTAACGATCCCTACTCCTCCCGTGACCTCGCTCCACGGCCTCCACGTGGCCTCCTGGGCTCGGTCATCCTGCGGAGGGCGCGCTGCACAGGGCCCTGGCCCTGACCGCCCGTGGCCCCCGCAGTCCCTTGTGCTGGTGTCCCGCCTGCCGTTTGTCCGGCTCTTCCAGGCACTGCTGGCCCTGATCGCCCCCGAGTGCTTCGACAAGCTGGCGCCCTGCCTGGAAGCAGGTGAGCGGGCGTCCCTGCTGCCCCTGCCGCGGCACTTGGTGGCTTTGGCAGATGCGTCCCTGCAGGGCAGCTTGCTGACCGGCTGCCCCTGCCTACAGTGTGCAGTGAGATCGACCAGTGGCCAGCACCCGCGCCCGGCCAGACTCTGAACCTGCCTGTCATGGGGGTTGTTGTCCAGGTGAGCGGCTGGCCGGGGCGGGGTGCCGGGCACTGCAGAGACGCCCGCTCCCGCGGCAGCCACCTCCTCCCACCCAGGTACGCGTCCCCTCCAGAGCAGACATCCCGGAGCCCAGCCCCCCGAAGCCCTGCGGCCATGAGGTAGGAGGCCAAGCCTTGTCCCCCAGTGCCAGGCCGCTGACAGCCAGCTGCCCGCCTTGGGGTGGGGCCCTGAGCCTGCCCACCCTCACACTGCCCGAGGCTGAGAGGCCGCCAGTCCGGCCTCACCCTGAGCCCTGAGCCCTGAGCCGGCCCACCCCTCCTCAGAAGCTGCTGCCGGCCCCAGTGGTCCTCTCCAGCGTCCACGAGCTGGACCTGTTCAGGTGAGTGTCCAGGGCCGCTACGCACTGGTAAGGTGCTGCCCACCGGCTGGTTTCTGGTGTCAGAGGCTGGGGCTGTGAGGGCCAGCGGTGGGCGGGTGCTCGTCGTGACTTAGGGCCTGCGGATTCAAGAGTGTACCATAGAGGGTGGGTATTGTGGGCAGGTGGGCTCCTGAAGGCAAACGCACAGCAGAGGCTCCCTGGGGACGCTGCCCACTACCCACCAGGGAGACAGGCTGCGAGGGAGCCGGGCTGGGGTCCGCCCAGGCGGGGAGGCCTCCAGAGCCCCCTGGGGCAGCGTGTGGCAGGGCAGGCCAGGGAGGAGGCGCCTCTGCCCTCACTTCCCCAGCCTCCTCTGACCCCCACCTCCTGCCCTGCCCGCCTGCCAGTTGCTTCCAGCCGGTGCTGATGCACGTGCAGACGCTGTGGGAGCTCGTGCTTCTCGGGGAGCCCCTGGTGGTCCTGGCACCCTCACCTGCCATGTCCTCAGAGATGGTGCTGGCTCTGACCAGGTGCCCACCTCGCTGCCTGTCCAGGCCTGGGGCATCAGGGGTGGGGGCCGGGCCTGGGGATAGCAGGGATGGGGCCGGGCCTGGGGGCTGGGCACCAGTGTCCCTATGGAGGTCCTTCCTGGGCCTGGGGCAGCAGCTGGAGCCAGCGGGCCCCACCCCTGCTGCCGCCCTCTGCACAGCCTCCTGTGGCCCCTGCGCTTCTGCTCTGATTATCGCCCCTACTTCACCGTCCACGACAGCGAGTTCAAGGAGCTCACGACCCGCACGCGCGCCCCGTAAGTGCCTCCCACCTGCGCACTGCCCGGCCTCGTGGCCGTGCCCCCTCCCACCCCCTGCCTCTTCTCTTCTCTCTCTGTAGACCGAAGGTAGTCCTGGGAGTCACAAACCCTTTCTTCATCAAAACGCTCCAGCACTGGCCCCACATTCTCCGGGTGGGGGAGCCCAGAACGTCAGGTGAGGGTGGCTCGACCGCCGCCCCTCCCCCCAGCCATGAGGGGGGCAGGGGTCCCTGGGGTGCTGCGCGCTGACCCAGCCTGGGTGTGTTCCCAGGGGATCTTCCTAAGCAGGTCAAGCTGAAAAAGCCCTCTCGGCTGAAGACGCTCGACACCAAGCCAGGTCTGTGCACTGCACCCCACCGGGAGGGCGCCCCAGCCCCAGCCCGCCTCGCTCCTTCGACCCCTGCGGTCTGCAGCAGAGGGCAGGGGTGCACTTGGGGCCAGGAGGGTTGGTTGAGTCGAAGGGAACGGGGTTACAGCATGTTAGACACCCCCACCCAGGGGAGGACTGCCGGGACGGGGGGGCCGTGTCGGCTGCACGCGGAGCCCCGACCAGGCGCCGGCCACCCTCCCGCCAGGCCTCTACACCTCGTACACGGCGCATCTCCACCGGGACAAGGCGCTGCTGAAGCGGCTGCTCAAGGTGCGCTGAGCCGGGGGTGCGCTGAGCCAGGGGTGGCGTGGCTGGGGGTGCGCCGGGCTCAGACAGGCCCCCGCAGGGTGTGCAGAAGCAGCGCCCCTCGGACGTGCAGAGCGCTGTGCTGCGGCGGCACCTCCTGGAGCTCACGCAGAGCTTCATCATCCCCCTGGTGAGGCGGCGCTGGGGCGGGGCGGGCGGGGCGGGCGGGGGTGCTGCCACGGGCTCACCTGCCCCCCACCCCAGGAGCACTACATGACCAGCCTCATGCCCCTGCGGAGGAATGTCGTGCCTTGGAAGGTGGGTGTCTGGGAAGGCCAGGGGCACATCCCAGCGTGGGTCTGGGTGGTCCAGAGGGGCTGGTGGTGGGGGCCTGGGGAGACTGGGCCTGCGGGGCTGGAGTAGCTGAATCCTCCTGGGCGGGAAAATGGGGCGGGCTGGGGCCAGGGCTGACATGGTGGCTCTGGCAAGGAGGGTCCCGGCCCCCAAGGGCGGCCCCCGAACTGGGCTCCCTCCCAGGGGCCCAGGCCCACCCCCAGCCTCTGTCTCAGACCCCCCCCCAGATCCGCCCCTTCCGCCAGGACGACTTCCTGCGCAGCCTGGAGCACGCAGGGCCCCAGCTCACCTGCATCCTCAAGGGCGACTGGCTGGGTCTCTACAGGTGGGTGGGGGCGGGGCAGCCCCATGCACCCATGCGGCCCCGCCCTGGGCTCACAGCCGCCTCCCTGCCCACAGGCGCTTTTTCAAGTCCCCCCATTTCGACGGCTGGTACCGCCAGCGGCACCTGGAGATGGCCCAGAAGCTGGAGGCTCTGCACCTGGAGGCCATCTGTGAGGCGGTGAGGGGCGGCCACTGGGCATGGGCGGGCCAGAGCCAAGGCCTGGGACCACAGCCCTTGCTCTTCCTGGCAGGATATCGAGGCCTGGATGAAGGACAAGTCCGAGGTGGAGGTTGTGGACCTGGTTCTGAAACTCCGGGAGAAGCTGGTGAGTCTCCATCCTGCCCAGCAGCTGGAGGTGTTTGGGAGCCCACCCGTGTCCTCCTGACCACAACTGCCCCTGCAGATACGCGCCCAGGGCCACCAGCTCCCCGTGAAAGCCGAGACGCTGCAGCGGGCACAGCTGTACGTCGAGATGGCTGTCGGCGCCCTGCCCAAGGACCTGCAGGCTGTCCTGTGCCCTCCCTGAGGCTTCCCGCAGGCCTGGGTCCAGGCTTCTCCCTCCCCCGAGGCGGCCTCAGCCAAGCACAATCCCCCCCACATCTGCACACCCCTCCTTGGCCCCAGCCCCCCGCCTGGGCAGCAGCCCTTACCCAGGACCACCACCCTGTCCCAGCAGTAAATGTGGTACCTGGAACTGCAGTGTGCCTGACTGTGTGGCAGAGCCTGCCCCCTCCTGAGCCAGCCTGTCCCCCAGGGCTCACGCTGCGGGGCTGGAGGGCTGGGGGGCTTTGAGCGCTCCCTCCTCTGGTTGCTGCCAGCTGCCTGCTTCCCCCATCTGCCCAAGCCCCCACATCAGGCATGGAGCTCGGGGTGGGCCTGTCACCATGGCCAGCTGCGAAGACAGAGACCGGAGCAGGCTTCCAGCCTGCAGGGAGGTCTGCCCCCGCCCCCGCCCCCACCGCCCTCCCTGCGCCTGCCTGCTCGGCTCGCGGGGTGTCCGCCAGGGGTGGTGTCGGGCCATGTGCAGGCCATGGGAGGGCCAGGAGGCCCGGCCCCCCGCGGCAACCTGGGCGCTGGCCTTGGACGCCCTGCCTGGACGCCCTGCTGCCTGCCGCCCCGAGCAGGCATCGACCCAGCTTCCTGCTCGCCCACCCTCAGGTCCCTGGTCGGCGTCTGGCAGGGCTCCAGGGTCCCCCAGCCCCTTGTGCCCATCTGCAGCCCCCACAGTCACGTGGCTCCGGGCTCTGCCCGGCTGGCTGACAGCTTAGCTTCATGCTCCCTATCTGAAGGCGGAACCTGCCCACCTCCCTGCGCCAGGTGGGGACAGAGAGCAGGGGCAAAGCGGGGGCAGAGGGGCCATGCAGGGGGCCGAGCCCGGGCCCAGGGCTTCCTCCTCAGCAGCCTCCTGCTCGCAGCCAGGTTGGTCTGAGCTGCCTCCTCAGGCAGGCTGGGCTCGCCCTTCAGAGGAGGTGGTGGAGGCGTGGGGGCAGGCCTGAGGAAGGGGTGGCTGGACCCTGCGCTGAAGCGGTACTGATATGCCCCTCGCTGGCTGCTCGGCACCACCAGCGGCTTCTGTGACACTCAGCACCAGGCCTTGAGGAGCCGCTGAAGGTGTGCAGGCTGCTCGCTGCACCCACTCTGGGGGCATGGTCACCTCACTCAATCCTGGGGGCTGCTGGGCCCCAGACATGGAGGTGGGGCCCACAGGCTCTAGGGGAGGGGCTGCAGGGGTCCCTCAGTCTCCGGGGGCCTCTGGCTGGGCCGCCCCTCGCAGCAGTTGTTCCTCACTGACCTCGGCCACTGGGGGCCATGGGGCTGTGGGTTCCCTGGGCGTCAGATGGGGCTGGGCGTGGGGAGGCTGAGGCAGAGGTTGGGATGGGGGGTTCCTGGGTGGAACCCAGCCTGTCCCTGGACCCCCAGGCTCTCCCAGGACCAGGTCCCTATGGGCTGGCGGAGCCCCTGGGTGCCCCCTCCCTGCCCCCTTTGGACCAGGCCAGGGGCAGGCTGCCACTGGGCAGGAAGGGGCAGATGGTGCAGGAGGCAGACCCCCTTCCAGGCCTGCGGGCTGGGGTCACTGGGCTCCTAAAGGTGGGGCCGTGGGCAGGGCCTGGTGGGGTGGCCGAGGGGCTGGGGGACGCTTCCTGTGCTCTATTTAAAGACTGTGGTCTGCAATAGTGCCCTTGCCACTTTTTTAGTATTAAAACGTCTTTTTATGATGCAATGCTTGTTTAACTCCCTTTTGTGATGCATTTGTCAGACCCAGGCAGTTTGGGATCCCGGGCACGGGCACGGGCTGCGGGGTGGCTTGTGGTTTAGGGTCACGTGGGAGGTTTGGGCTGGAGCAGGGTCTGGTTGGGGGCAGGGCTGTGGGGAGGGGCAGACACTTGCTTTGGGGGGAGTTTTTCAGGGTTAGGGTCAGTGCCTGGAGTGGAGTGAGCAGAGGGGGATGAGGTGCCCGAGGGTGGGGGAGGGGACAGGACGAAGTGGACATGCCTGTGTGAAGGGAAGGCCCCTGAGTGGGGCTGTGGGGTCAGGGCTTGACTGGAACTGGGGAGGGTTCCCCCAAGTCACCAGTACTCCCTGAGGTCTTCCACCCACTCCACTGGAAACTCCCTGGAGAGGCAAAGGGAGCAGAGCTGCCCCCCAGGGAGGGCTCCCCACCTCTTCTCAAGTGCAGGGGCCGTAGAGGCATCAGGACCAAGCATTGGGGGGCTGGGTGTGGCCAGAGCAGGCCCTGAAGGACCAGCCTGAGGGTCCCAGGAGTCCCAGTGGAGCAGGAGGCAGGGATCAGGGTCGGGGCCAGGCATGCGAGCCCTGAGGAGGTGCCCCCTTTCCCTCAGAAGCAGGGTGGCCGAGACTCCCGGGCGCGTCAAGGCTCAGCGGTGAGGGCTGTCCAGGGCTGTGGCCGGCGTTCCCGGTCTGCAGTGGGGATGCTGGCGGCCTGGCCCGGCCTCGAGGAGAGCCCGCCAGGCGCTCGGGGACCCTGGGCTGGCCCGAATCCCGACGCTGGTACCGGCCTGGGGCGCCCCCCGCTTGGTGTCCAGGCCCAGGGAGAGCTCTGCCTGGAGCGGGCCTGGGCCCGACTGCCCGGCAC